>VDFB02276241.1:0-28842 GCA_007258455.2 Sequoia sempervirens | reverse complement strand
CAACACCTCTTAGTTTTCTGCTCTCAAACACAATTGGATGTTTTTCTTGCATCAAAACAACACCAACTCCTCCTGATGCGTCACATTGCAACTCAAATGGCTTGGTAAAATCTGGTATAGCCAAAACGAGGCATGTACTCATAATCTTCCTGAACTTATTAAAAATAGGTTGTGCCTTTTATGACCATAGAAAAGCTCCCTTTTTGGTGAGATCAGTAAGAGGAGCAGTAATTTGAGAGTAGCCTTTCACAAATCTTCTGTAGAAGCCACAAAGACCCAAGAACCCCTTCAAATGCGTCAAGTTCTCTGGAGGTGGCCAATCCAAGATTGGCTTGATCTTTTCTGGATCAACTTTCACTCCTTCAACATTGATTATGTGACCAAGGTAGAGCAGCTCCGTCATTCCAAATTCACATTTGG
Organism: Sequoia sempervirens; assembly: GCA_007258455.2. Taxonomy (NCBI): domain Eukaryota; kingdom Viridiplantae; phylum Streptophyta; class Pinopsida; order Cupressales; family Cupressaceae; genus Sequoia; species Sequoia sempervirens. Next base: position 28,422 of record VDFB02276241.1, on the reverse strand, counting down.
ACTCTTTGGCAAAAAAACTTTCTGATTCAAGGATGCTAAGCACTTCCTCCAAATGCTTAAGATGTTCTTCCCAAGACTTGCTGAAAATGAGAATATCATCAAAGAAAATCAACACAAACTTCCTCAACTGCTTCTGAAAGATTCGGTTCATACAAGACTGGAAAGTTTCAGGAGCATTAGTCAACCTAAATGGCATGACTAAGAACTCAAAATGGCCATAATGGCACCAAAATGCCATCTTCTCAACATCTAATCCCCTCATGTGAATCTGATAGTAACCCGATCTTAGATCAATCTTTGAAAAGAACTTGGCTCCATGTAGCTCATCAATGAGCTCATCTATCATGGGAATGGGATACTGGTTCTTGATTGTTTTTTGATTCAATGCACGGTAGTCCACACACATGAGAATGGTGCCATTTTTTTCTTCACAAGCACAACTGTTGAAGCAAAAAGACTCTTACTTGGGTGAATGAAACCCATCTCCAAAAGTTCTCTAATGTTTTTTTCAATCTCATCTTTTTGCTTCTTAGGATACCAGTATGGGGTTGTGATAACTGGTTTGGACCCTTCAAGTTCGATGACATGCTCAATTCCTCTTTCAGGAGGTCTCCCAGGAGGTAGATCAGCAAAAACCTTACTCTTCTTAGTGATCAATGATTGAATATCAAGTGGATAATGCCTCTTTGTTTCAACCGGATTAGCTGATAGAATCATACAGTCCGCTTCCCACTCAACTTGATCATGATGAATAAGCCTTTCCATTCTTTTGAAAGACACAATTCATGGGCCTCTATTTTACATTCCTCTTAGCACCACCTTCTTTCCATCTGAATGAAACTTCAACTCCATGGTTTGCAGATTTAGAGAGATCTCTCCAAGAGATCGCAGCCATTGAATACCAAGAATAGCATCCGTATCTCCAATGCTAACAACATAGAAGTCATCTTTGACTTCATAGTTGCCCAATTGCATAGACAATTTAGAAATCTTTCGATTGCAAGAGATATGAAATCCATCAGCTACCATGACTTCAAAACCTTCAAATCAGTTTTGAGTCTTCTCTTTGCAACCACACCTTCATCAATGAAATTATGTGTTGCTTCTGTATTGATCAAAGCAACAATTTGCTTCCCACCAAGCACACCTCGAACCTTGAAAGATTCGTTCTTTTGAAAACTAGAAAGTTGGCCAAATGTGCCCCCACCTCCTTGCTCATTATCGGACTCTTCTGGAGCTTTCTCTTCATCACTTTATGCAAAATCAGACCATTGTTCTGAGTAATCAGATTCTGATCCAAAATCAGAATAAGCCTCCATGTGGTTAGAAAGTCCTCTCCCATAGCATCTATGCCCTTTCGTCCATGGTTCTCTACATGTATAACATTTTCCATCTTTTCTAAGCTTCTCATGAAGCTCATCATCCAACTTAGGAGGGAACTTTTTATGCTGACTTGAAAAGTGCTTCTTGTCTTTCTTGTGTGCAAAGGGCTTGGACTGAAATTTTGGCCTAGGGGCAGCCAACTCCATGCTTCTAGCTTTCTCGATAGCTTCATCAAGACTTGGTGGATCAAATGCTTTAACCCACCCCTTCAATGGTTCCATCAAACCTTCCGAAAACAACACAAGTCTTTTTCAGTGATGTTGGGCACCATCACGGAAAGCCTTTGAAAATCTACAATGTATGCATCCAATGAGCCATGTTGTTTTTGTTGTGCAAGCTCACGAAACTTCACTTCAGGATCCTTAGTGTTAAACCTCTCAAACAGCTTGTTGGTGAACTCTTCATATGTTTGAATGAGGTCATGGCCAAGAGTGACCAAACCATGATACCACCACTCATGGGCAGCTCCTTCCAAGTGCAAGGTTGGAAAATTTATGGCATCTTCTTCAGGCATTGGTCGGAGTGAAAGGTAGTTGTCTAGCTTCTAGACCCACGATCTTGTTGTACACTTATCAATTCCATCAAAATGGGCCAAGGTCACCTTCCCAAGAGCTTTATGATAATCTGTTCTAGGACCCATAGGAGCACGGTATTTAGCTCTTCCGCCACTCCTTATATTTCTTAGGTTCATGAACTGATCAAAGGTCCATTGGTCTCTGAGATCAGCGGGTAAAGTGACATACTCCATGTAGGCTTGTCTTGCATCATCCACCAAAGGTACTCCAGTCTCTGCTGGTGGTTCCTCCCTTTGAGTAAAGGTAGGAAAAAGAGGTCTAGAGGCTGATCCTCTGGTGGTTGCCACATGTTGACCAATAGTTCGGTCTCTTCCATTGACCTTTGAACCATTGTTACCATTGATACCACTGTTTTCTCCAACATTGTTTTGTTGAGTTTGGGGCTGATTTTGAGTCACTTGCTGATCCATCCTTGCTAGCAAACATGACATCATATCTATCATATTATCAAATTTTCTTTCAGCTCTAGCTTCACTTTCTTCCATTGAAAGTCTAGGACCTTCTGACATGTTTTCAATTGCTTTACTAGTATCTCTCAAAGCCTCTGAAAATGTCTCTTCCTCTGGAATTGGTGGATTCTGATACCGAGTTCTTGCTTGCCCTCTGGTGTAGTATCTGACTTCTCTGTCACTAATCTGACAACTGAACTCTGTTTGTCACTGGATGGCAGGATCTTGGCTCTAATACCACTGAAATATTCCCCAACAATTTTTTTCAATTTTCACATCAACAACTTCACCCGTCAGCGTTAGCAAAATCAAAACTAGTTGAGAAAGTAACCCTACACCAAGAATGTTCACCAAGATCCCAATGACGGGCGAGGTGATAACATATGGCATCAGGGATCGTTAGAAAATAAACTAAAATGCTGCAAATTACAATGCTATGCAACTCGAGTACTTATTCAATGAGAGTAGTTTGATGGCTCAGCCGATCAACATGATGAGAACTACAAAGTGCTGAAAGTAAAGAGTTGGGCGGCTTGCCGACCCCTTCCGCTTGTTCAACGGACAGTATAGAAATGAAATGCTGAAAGTAAATGGACGGCAAGACCTATCCCTTCCACTAATAGTGGGAATTACAATATGAAGTGCAAAAATATTAAATGACTAAATTAGTACTACTGATTTCAGCCTTACAATGAAAATAATCTACAAATTACAAGTAAGCAAGCTGTCCAATCTTCTACAAGTGATATTATATGCTTCTCCAAACTTCACAAGCATCCCAAATATGAAAAACCAACCAAAAAACAGAATTTGTACAATCTGATATAGGAAACCAGCACTCAGAAAATGCAAACCAGCAAGACTGAAACACACCTAAACGCTCCTAACTCCTTCAATACTCCTCTAATGGACATGAAATAAGCTGCAAATAAAACCTAAGGAGAAGGCGTCCAAACCAAGACAAAGAAACTGCTGCAAATACCAACTATTATTTAATGCACGCTTCCCAAGATGCCCACAGACATGGTACGGCCTCCCAAGAGGGGTGACCCACAAGATAAAATCATAGAATCCTCTAAAAATTATGAAAACTTGCACACAATGAGGCGCCTAGGATAGAAAAATGCAATGGAACAACACCCAGAACTAGCAAAAATTCGCCTAGAGAGCCACAACCAAAAACGTGCTTTCTGCAAGCACCAAACCAACAAGCTGAAGAATTGTAAAAACACACCAAACATCAAAAACCGTCAATATTAAACTTCTACATAATGCTCAATCTGTTCTTTAGTGTAAAGAACAACCTCTATCTCAGCTAGTTACTATCTTTCAAGCAAGAAACCAAGATTGCTAGAAGGTATGCATTCCTCGAAGTAAGTGAATCACCATTTCGGCAGCACTTCGTTATAATTTCTTCATGGATGATGAGAATGAATCCCAACACTTTTATTTATAACCTTTTCTCTCCAAATTCAAATTCAACTCCCTCTAAAATGGGTGCCCAACTCAAATTCACATTCACCTTCAATTAATTTGCAATTTGCATTTCATTTCAACCTCTCCACGTCATCCATTTCAAGAAAAAAATATACTTTATCAAAAATACAAATAAAGTATAATGTAGGCATCCAAAAGTATTTAAGTGAAATACTTTATAAAAATAACTTATCTCTTCATTAAGGCGTCCATCAAGCCTTATCAATATTTCACTTATTAAAATATTTTACCTCAACAAGAGAAGCGCCCATCACAAGCTCTGACCTGCCAAAAATAGCTTTAAGCGTGCGGGACACCAACTGCTCAAACTGACTTGCCTGAAATAGCCTTTGAATTGGCTTGCTGAAACCTTGCTAAAAATAGCACTGTTAAAAATAACACTTACTAAAAATAGCATACTGCTAAAAATAGTAAGTTCGGAAAAGTCTTCTGTTTCAATTGCATGTCACACCATTGCGAAGCTCTCTGAAAACCCAGAAGGAATCCAGAATCCACACTGCAAAATTCCAATATGCAAGCCTCCAAAACTGCCAAAACATCCTCCTAGAAAATAGGAAACCCTAATTTCTGCTTCCGACTAGCCTATAGGCCTCTGGGATAGGCTAACAACCAACTGCACTGATCACTACTGAAAACGGGACATTACATAGGAGATTGTAGAGAAGGTAATAGCGTAGGGCACAAGAGTGTTTACACATGTTGATTAATACCAGTGTACAATTTTCTAGTTGGCATGTTGAAATGGTTGCATCAGATAGTTCTAGAGTGTTGATTTATTTTGTTTAATTGATCATTTTCATTCCTTTGGATAAAGGGGGTTTGTTTGATCTATGATTCAAAGTGGCTCATAATATTTTTTAATAATATAATACAACTTGTATTAGGTATAGATAGTAGCAGGAATTTTGGTGTTTGGTAGGTCATAGAGAATTGTGAACCCCATTTTCCCATGGATGTAAATAGTAGATAAAACACAAATTTGATTTCCTTTATTCTTGAGATTTGTGATTAATGTGTAATGTCCCCTTCTCGTTAACCGCTCAGGATGTCGCTTTACCTTTTTAATTCCCAAAGGCAAGTGTTGAAAATAGGGAATCATTTATTTAATTACTTATTTATTGCCTAAGGTTGAAGTTAATCTTAAAAGGTGATAGAAGTAATTAATTAAATCATTTTAATAAAGTGATTATGTAAAATGTTCATAAAGTTACTTGATGAAATATTTTAAAAGGTGAACCATATAAAATCACTTTATTGTGGTGAAAGGAAAAATACAAAAGAAAGAATGAGCTCTTTTGGTCGACAATTTTTGATGAATATTTTTCTCATGGCAAGATTGGTAAAGTTCTTATGGTTGAAGGTTTGGAAAACCCTACAACTCCCATTTCAGTTGTGCAACAATCAACCCTAGTTGGGAAAGGTGGAGATAATCACACAGGCGTCTACTGGCACATTATTGCAGTTTTTGAATGAGTTTTCAGTGGCAAAGAAAGTCGTGGTTTTTTTGTGAAGCTTGATAAGAGTTGGAGCCAAGTCGTGACTTCATTGGAAGAGCAGATTGAGACAATACCTGGGCGTATTCTCTACTGAGAATTCGTGGCATTTTGTGGATGGCAAATGAACCTATGAGGGTCGAGTTGGTCTCTTAAGGCATGGCGTATTATTCTTGGAGCTGGGTGCTTCAATCTTAGGGCCTCTGAGTATTTATTGGAAGCTGAGAAACATTGTTAGGGAGGCGTTTGAGCAAACTAATCCATATTTGAGCAACTGGAAGCAAAGATGTGACATCTCTGTGTGCTTAGAAGCTGCCATGAGGGTCGTCCCAGGTGAAGAAGACTAGGCAACTTAACTTGGAGATGTTCTGTAGAATGTTGGAAGCTACCTAAGTCTCTCTTGGTTGGACGGGATACTTTGCACTTACAAATATCGATTCTCAACCTTTTTCCTTCCTTATCAAGCCTACGTTGGAATTTCTATGTTGGAATTGAGTAGTTCTTGCTGTGAATATAAATTCTTGTCTGAAATATGTCATTTCTGTTTGTGCATAGCTGTAAGGTATTTCTGAGAATATTTTAATGAGAAATCTGCATCTGAGAGCCCAGAACATACCCTGAAATATTAAGAGTAAATCTATCTAAGTGTAGGAATTTCTGTTCATGAATTACAACTTCGTTATACTCAGGAAACACTTATCAGATTTCTGTATGAGTCATTTTCTAGTACTATGTCATGTTAGTAGTGCTGGGAGGAGTCTATAGTGAAGAGCTTACCACCTTACTTCAGTTGCAGTCCCTGGTTATTTGTAACAATGTTCATATGTTTTGCAGTTAATGAATTACAATAGAATCTCTTAAGCTTCTAGCAGCTATACATGTTTCTTGTCCTTGTTAATGCATGCCAACATTCCATGAATCATATCTTTCGTACTTGATTAAACAAAGTCTGCTAAATTGAAACAAACGCAAAACCTTATACATTCTGGAAGGGAACTTTATAGTGGTATCAGAGCTAGCCTCCTGCCAGCCTGTGAGGTTAGTGGGATGTTATGAAACCAGACAATTGAGAGTGTATAACATATAGAAGAGAAAGGAGAAGAGGTTTTAGTCCTTTTGCTACTGATTCGTCATCCAAGGAGGAGATCATGGGTGATAGACATGACATACCAGAGGGTAGTAGTCAACAGATTCTCAATGACCTAGCTAGAGGTCAACAACAAATAGCTTAGCTCTTAAATAAGCATGTGGGTGATAGAAACATCAATGGTAACAATGGGAAAAATGGTCATGATAACAATGCAGAAGCAAGAAACACCAATATATCAGCACCTAGCCATGTTAGGACAGCTAGTAGGGTGACTCTGAGGCCTCTCATGCCTCAATTCTTGGGTGGACAGCTTGCTGGAAATCAGGAGCAGGAAGCACAAGGAGAGGGATTCACAAATTATTTGAGAGAATATCAATCATTAGGTGATGAATTTCAAGTTGCCATGTCATTGCAGGACTTATGTACTATTAAGTATAGAAATAGGCCCAGGAACAACAATAGGGGTCAGCAAAATCAGGATCTACAATGCAAGGTCGGGAAACTCTCTATCCCTTCCTTTGATGGGTCTAGTAAATGCACAGCCAAAGCTTGGGTACAAAAGTTGGATACTTACTTCCAGCTTAACCCCATGTTGGAAATGGAGGCCATCAAGTATGCTACGCTACATTTAGAGGGTGAAGCACATGAGTGGTGGTATCATGGGCTTGTCACGTTGGGACATACCAACATCACTTCCTATCTGGATTTCACACAGAAGTTGATTGATAGATTTGATCAAAAGTATCCAGAGCTACACTTTTGAGAGCTAGCACAACTTAAGCAGAGTGGATTAGTGGATGCATATATTTGAAAGTTCCAGCGGTTGGCAATAATGGTGACTGACATTTTGGAGCATAGGTTGGTCATGCTCCCCATTGAGGTCTATCTAAGCCACTTCATGGTTGGATTAAGGCCTTCAAATCTGACACACTATAGGATGCGATCACTCAGGCTAGAGACGTGGAGCGTTCCACACCCAGCAGTAAACCCCCTTCTAAACCCTTTGTTCCACAAAAGAACAAGAGAAAGAAGCCTATCCAGAAGGAGGGAAGCAAGAGAAGTAAATAGGAAGAAGAAAAACGTAAGGAGTGTAGGAGGAAGCAAATATGTTATCACTGCAAGGAGCATTGGGAGCTTGGACACCTTGCCTTGGTAAAGGAAAGGTTCATTTCATTGAGGTCGTATCAGAAAGTGATGATAGTGATGATGAGCAGTCACAGGACAATGAGGATAGCAGTTTAGATGAGGAGCAGCCTCATGAGGAAGGCAAGATTGGTACCATCGCTACTCTATCAGGTACTCCTAGATTCAATTCCTTCAAAGTTAGAGGAGTTTTAGCGCATCACAGTGTTGATTGATAGTGGGGCCACCCACAACTTCATTGATGCAACCCTAGTGGCGAAGCAGGGGTTACTAGTAGAGGACTTCGAGGGTTTTAGTGTGATGGTGGCCGATGGATATAATATGTTATGCTCACGGAGGGTTCCGCAGTTGCCTATCACATTGGGAAATTACACAATGTCACATTGGGCAATTACACAATGACGGATGATTTTTATGTGGTGGATTTAGGTGACACAAATGCTATCCTTGGTATTCCGTGGTTACATTCATTAGGGAAATACTCACAGAACTTTCAAACTATGGAGCTTAAGTTCAGGACAGCAGATGGAAAGAGAGTGGTGTTTAGAGGCATGGCTAATGGGGCACCAAAGGTAGTGTCAGCTAAATGGATGGAGAGCATTTTCCGCCATGGTGATGTAGCATGGGCAAAAGAGTGTTTGATTACCTACTAAGGAGACTCCAAATTGATCAGCCATATCACATTGACATTCGTGAGCTATTGGGAAGCATGAAACGGTCTTTGGGGAGATACCTCCAGGAAGGCCACCAAATAGAGAATTTGAGCATACTATTGAGTTGGAGGAGGGGGCCAAACTAGTCACTACCACCCCCTATCGTCATCCTAAGAAATTTAAGGATGAGATTGAGAAAGCAATCAAGGAATTGCTAGAGATGGGGCATATATGTAACACTTTACTTGTTCTACAGTTTAAAAATGTAAACCAACTACCAGTTTCAATCGAAGTTTAACTATCTTGTTTTCATGTTAGGTTTCCATTGTAGTTTGAATGGAAAAGAATATCAATTTTTAAACAATTACCTCATATTCAATTTCACAAATAACTCTTAAACTTTCAATTTCAGCTGTGTTGGTGTAACAACTAACACCTCTGGAGTGCAAGTTGGTACGGTCAGCTATGCACACTACGCAGTGAGTGCTCTTCAAATTAGGAGGGGAAGCTCCCTCGTTGTGCTGACAAAAGTGCTTGAAAAGTAAACTAAACTATATCCTGTCTTTTTGTCTCAGCTGTAAGAGGCACAAGGTTTAAGAAAAACTCTATATGTTGCAGCTAAGTATTTTCTGATTTTGCAAGACTTAACTACAACACATAAAACTAAGTAACTTTAAACAATGAGACAAAGACATCAAGGTTTAAGAAAAACTCTATACGTTGCAGCTAAGTATTTTCTAATGCTTGACACAAGACATCACAAACTCAACACAGTGAACGGAGATAGGTATGGAAGCGGCCTCAAGTAACCCGAACTGTTGAATGTTCCGAATAATCGAATCTCTGATCTTGACTGGATCTAAGACTACCTCTGGCAGTACCTTGTGGAGATTCGTCTCAACTGTCCGATGAAGTCGTGAGTTAGGACTGATTTGGTCCTGTATTCGAGCTGAGTGTATTGCATTTTGAAAAACTCGCCTGTTGACTGTGAACACGGCTATGTTCTGACAAGATTTCTGGAAAACTAAAAATACCCTGCTGAGGCTAAAAATAGCCTATCGAAGGGTTATTTTCGGCGAAAAATTTGAGATATGGGTTTTGTCCAGAAAAAGATTCTAAGACAACCCAGAACGTCAGAAATGTGAAAATTTGACTTCTACTCGACCATGCAAGGAATTTTCAGTTGAGAAAATTAGAAACTCGAGAACTGATGCTCTAGAGTTAAAAATTCCTGGAAATTCAAGCACATGAATTTAACTCGAGGAAGCAATGTAGAATCGATCCAGATGATTTAATTTGCCAAAATTTGCCTGTTTTCTGAACATGCAAATTGAAATTTGAGAGAATTTAGAGAATCTGAGAGGAGAAAAGACGTTTTTTTGAGTGTCTTTCTTTGTCAAAGTTGCCACTTGTTTCTCAAATTTGCTGATGAACTGTGAACTGGTACCTGCAAAAGGAATTGTTTGATGAAATTGCCACTAAAAGCTAATGAAATCACCTTTGCTTTGAAGAAATACGAATTTCTGAAGTTGGATAATGAATTAAATGATGGCGGCATGTTTAAATAGAATAAATTCGCACCATAATGATGACTGGAAGATTTAAAACCTCAACTGAAAATAGAATGATTCTAATTGGACCCCCTCCAGTTACACTGATACTGACTCGAAGTTCGGAATAAAATAATAAAATAATATTCATCATGCAATTTCAAAATAAGCATCAAAAAGGCGCCACTTTGAAGAAAATCGCCATTTAATACTTAAGCATGTGAAACAAATATTAAATATTATTTTATTCAGTTGACAAACCACGTAAAGCATTTGGACGGATTCGACAACCTTCACTGATTTCAAAAAGTGCTTATTTGACCTCATAGGCGTTCATTTGCTCAAGATATAACGTATTTTTACTAACTCCCTACTTTGTAGCTGACTTCAAAGTTACAATTGACCATATTCAACACTGATTTTCGGCTGATAGGGTGAGGCTGTGATCATGCTGGGATATTCATCGCGAAGCCTATAGAACAAGGATCAAATGTCTGCTGGGAGTCGTCACTGCTAAAACCAATGTTTAACACCTCAAAGAATTAGGCGCCTTTGATTAAATTGATTTTATGGCACCAGACGGCCATTTCTCCATTTTGCCATGACACTTCAAACGGTTGCTGACGATGAACGGTGAACCCTGCTGACTGGATGGTGAGCTCACTACATGACTGGAAGCATTCCGCATCCAACGACTGTACTTAAGGCATCAGAAGACTGCATTAGGGACCCCAAAAAGAAGGGCGCCCCTGGCCTGAGAAGGCTCAAACACCGTTTTGTCAAAAATATGACTTTCAACCAGATGCCTTACTTTGACCTATGACCACAGGAGCTGGAGTGCTCCGATCTGCGCATTGTCTGTCTCGTTGCTTAGCTAGAGCAACTTATAAGAGATGTCTCTCGAGGTGACAAAGCAAGAAAACTGCTTCTAAGACCTCAAAGAGATGATAGCCTTTTCAAATTAAAATATATGCTCCATACTTGGCCATTTTTCGGACGTCTTCGTTTTTCAGTATTCTTCAAAGACATCGCATGTACGAGCGTTTGCCAAACCTCGGAGGCTGACAACTGGGCTCGTTGGATAGCTAGAGTAATTCCTCACAAGTCCTATGAAGACTGCGAAAGCTAAAAACTCCATTTGACAGGCCAAAAGGCTGGGCGCCCCTGGCCTACAAAGGCTACAGTGTATATTTCACGTTTCTCCACCCTCTGATTTATGTGCCTGGTAGGATCTCGGCCACGATCTCTCAGAATATCGGATTTACAGGCTGACTGGTGCATTGCAAAACCGGACTAGAGTAGCACAGATCTCAGGAAGACCTCATCTGCAATTTCATCCATCTTAGGGGTAATCTTGGAGGGCGCCCCTGAGCTACAGGGGCGCAGATTTAGTAGTTGACAACTCTCTGTGATGTAAAAACTCCTTGCAACCTCAACTTCTGACTTTGACTCTCGGAGCTCTGGATCTCAGATGTCTGCATTCGATAGCTCACCGGATAGCCAGACTACTTAGGAAGAGATTGAATGTATCAGCAAGCAGGAATAACATAATCTAGACCCCCTTTAAGAAGGGCGCCCCTGGGCTACAGAGGCTCAAAAGCTGTGAACTGACCACCTTTTGCAATCTGCAACTTCTTGAACCTTCAACTTCTAACCTTAGCAACCGGAGTTGTGGACCTTGGATGACTTGGCAGGATAGCTTGCTGGAGAGCTAGGCTAATTCTGAAGAGATTAACGGTATTTACAAACAAAAGCAACAAGATCTAAGCCTTCAAGGAGAAGGGCGCCCCTGAGCTACAGGGGCACAGATTTGCTTCTGCTTGAAAAATCTTCATAAATTTGATCACTGAAATCACCCTTCTGACCACTGAAATGATCATGTAAAGGTATAGCCTCGTCCTGAAATGCCTCGATTTGAGACCTTGATTCAGGTTTTGATCAACAGGTACTGCTCAACAACTACTTTTGACTGACACAACACTGACCAAAGTCCATGCTTGATATTTCCCAAAAACTGTATTTGACATCATTTAACAAGGTTTAGACTCTTTTAAGCAAAATGCCTTGATGAAGCAAAAAAATTGGTTTGGGTACAACAAGTTGAAAGGAAACAACTAACTGTTTTCACATAACCGAATCGCAGAAGATCAATAACTAACTGTCAATCTAGGATTTCCATTAAAACAAATTATCGAGCTGAAGGAAAGAAATAACTACTTTATTTTCTTTTACTAATCTCTAGAATAATTCCATTTCAGCTGGAAGAAACAAATAACTGTCTAACTAACCAACAGTAGATTCTTCAACGAACATTTAACTTAAAGAATAACAATTACTGCTTAATTGAAAGTAAACTTTAATTGACAATGCATGTACCTAGATTAACGAGTGAGAAAGGTTTACTTTTGACTTCATTTTCATGTTGAAATACTTGGGCATCTTTATCAATGAGGAAAAGGGAATTATCATCAGAGGCTTCACCGCCCAACCAAGACCTACTGATCTCCCGAGTTTCTTCAATTGAAGAACCTGACCCTTCACGAGGGTAATCAACAAGGATCAAATTATCATCATGTCTCTGAGCTTGGTGTCATGAACCTATATTGCTGGTCGATCCCTCCTCTGTAGGTACCTCCTAACCAGAAGGATCATTTTGACCAGAAGTATATCTGGATCATGATAACTGACTATTGCCTAACTGGCATCATACCTTGGCCAAGGATTTTAATATTACTGGCACTCCTGTGCCGACATCTTTGGCACTTCTATGTCGATATCTCTGGCACTCCTGTGCTGTCAGCACTCTCACCCTTGCTCGACATGATAATACTTAGATCAAGGTCTAATTTTACAATAGCAAGTTTGATTATCATTTCTTCTAGGTTCGAGGTTATATCTTAACGATAGCATTTTACATCACAATAATCGGATTAGGAACTCCTTTTTTTTTAAGATTAAGCTGTTTTCTTAACCCTTTAAGAGAGATTGAACTCTTTATCTTTTCACCTCTTTGGAAGCAACTGCTTTTACAATCAAGAATAGCTGAACAAATTAGTATCTGCTGAGGAGATTCTCTCAGTCCCTCAGCAAGGTAAAACATGTGATGAACATGGCTGAGAAGAAGGTGCTCATATAACCATAACTTGATTCAAAATCTTTCCTCTTAGTTTAAGGTTAAACTATTGTCTTAGGTAAACATAGAATGAGAGGGGCTAGGCTCAAAACTATTCTCTTCATTTAAAATTTAAGCTGCTAATTTTATCATAAAGAGAGAGAGATAGGAAAAGACTGGTTCGATATTGGAATCCTTCCAAATCTATAACCTCTATATGCCAAGAGAGGAATTGCACTAAAACCATCACAAAAGTTTAAGAGCGGAGAGGAGAGGGCTTGGTTATGATAGGATAGAATGCTTCACAAGTGTTTTAAAATATCTCAAATTAATTTCAGTTTCAGATAACAGAGTACTTCAAACTCCAATCCAATGAACTACACAGATGTATAACAAGAGAGTCCATTATCGAATAAGTTTCAGAGAGGAAGAAATAAAAGACCCATTCCAATATACTTCTAAAGATGAAAGATTCAACAATATATCCTTCCATAATAAAGGTTTTAATATTACAATAACTTGGTTCCAAAGAGAATCCTTTCTTCATCATTTAAGGATAATCTGATTATTAATTTCTTAAAGAGAGAGGTTCAAGACTCATAACTCTACACATCTTAGAGATAATATCTGCTGATCTCAACATACGAGGAGAGATAAAGGAGTCTTTAATCAACAATAAGGATTTTGTGTTAGTATAACCATGCCTTGAATTCAATTCTTTCTTCTTGCATCAAAGTACAACAATTATTATCAGGCATATAAGAGAATCCTGGCTCTCTGCCAATTCACAACTTTAAAAACCATTCGGTTTACTTAACTCTTAAAGAGAAAGGAAAGAGACTTATCCTTCAAGAAGGTTTCATCAGGTTAATATATAAATAGTTCCACTGGACCCAATATCATAATTATATCATTGGTTGATTTACCAAATTAGTCTCTTAATTCATGATTAAATCTTAACCACTGGTCTGGAAATCAATCTGGAAATCAAATGCTCCAAAAACATTACAAGTTTAACAAGACGGAAGAACAGGGTGCTCGGTTCATCAGACAAAATAAGATTTTCAAGAGATTTTCAAATGTTCACACAAGACTCAGTTTCGAAGTATGTTAATTGACAGAGAAATACAAGTGCCAGAGAAGAGCTAGGTTCAGGTTTCACAGAGCAGATTCCTTTACAGTTCGACTCCAAAAGATATTTTAGAACTCATCTTTCATTTCTCTGAGACGGACGAGTAATAAAAAATAGAGAGTTTTCTTCTCTTTTCAAGGAAGAAATCACACAGCCAAATTCATCACTGCATAAGTATTCATTAAAGAAGTTTCTGTATACTTGCCTGGGAGAAGATTCGAACTATGAGACTCCAAACTCTAATGTTCTGAAGTCATGTCAAACTTGAAACCACTGTTACCTTCAGACAAGAGAGAGAGAGAGAGCTGCGAACTCATGAATTAGGAATCTCCACTCTCGAGAAATTGAACGCGGGTTACTTCCAAACTTAGCCACATCCAACTCTCCCAGTGGGTATTCAAAATGGATAACAGAAGAAATCGCCATGAATAAGGAGAAGTGACGGGAGTAGATGGGATGAGCTCGAAATTTAAGAATGCGTTTACAGAGAGTGAGAGTTTCCGAGGATGAAAATAATTGATATTGAGCAGAGGCAGATGGATGAATTGAAAATAAAGCCAACCTGCTTATTGTCTGAGCCGAACAAGAATTCTAAAACAGAGGATACCCCCAAAACAAATTGAGGAAGCCCCGGGAGAATTTCCCGATTTTCCTTTTATTTCCAAAAGACGTCCGCTTGTCTTCCCTTCTTGGATGTTTCATCCCAGAAGCCCGAAGGTTGATTAGCGGAAGCTTCCACCTTCATTTCTATTGACCGCTTCCCCAAACAATTATTCAATCCAATTTATATTTAAAACGGTGGACTTAGGATTAAAAATATTATTATAAATTCAAATATTTTATAAATATTTTATATTCATTTACAATCTCTTAAGATATATTCCAAGAGTTGATTTTCCACGATTTGAAGCCTTTCATATGTTTTAGATAGATGGAATAAAAACTATAACTATTGTTGTTAATTTAATATTTTATAACCATTGCAATCTCCTAGATATATTCCAAGAATTGGTTTGCTCAACTCCAAAGATGATTGTTAATAAATAATTTGAATTATCTTATTTCTCAATAATTAAATTAAATTACTTATGGCCAAGGTCATGACGTCAACACAATTGTCTTGCATTGACTCAAGGTTTGATGATAAAATTGATCCATTGTTAACCACGTCCTCTCCCTAATGATATTTCACTTTCTCTCATGGCATTGGCAATCCTGCATCCATGTAATGTCCCCGTTTTTAGCACTGCACCTTTCAGTAATTGATGGCCTTTTCCCGGTGTGCTGTTGGCTAATCAGAGACAGAATTAGGGTTTCCGGCTGCTTGGTGAGTTCTTTTGAAGATTCAGGGGTTTACATGTTGGAGTTGGGCTATTCGGATCTTGGATTCCTTCTGGGTTTTCTGAGAGCTTCACTGAGGTATGACATGCAATTGCGTCGGGCAACCTTTCCGGACTTACTATTTTTAGTAAGTTATGACGGCTACACCTTGGAGTTTGGGATTTTGGTTTGCGGATTCTTTTTGGGTTTTCAGAGAGTTTCGCAATGGTGGCGCATGCATTGCATTCTGAGCAACTTCTTGAATTTACTATTTTTACTAAATTCTATTTTTAGCAGTGATCTAGTCAGCATCAACTCAGCAGGCTTTCCTCTTCTGGCAGATCAGTTGGTAATATTGTTTGGGCCTTTTGATGCATTTTCTGGAAAGATAAAGTATTTTAATTAAAATAATGTTATATTATAACATTATAACCCCTTGGCCTAGCTGTATAACTTCATGTTGTTTTAAAAAGGGGACTTTATGGGTGAGTGCATCATCAGGTGAAAGATTAAATATTTTGAAGGTTCAAAAAATGATCAAGAGGAAAAGGGACGCCAACTTTTGGAGAAAAGATAATATTAAATTAAAGAAAAATTGCCTTCATGAAAAAGGACGCCATTTTGAAGGAAGAATGAGTCAAAGTCAAAAACCTAAAAAGGTCTTGAAGTGGGGCGCACCTTCTAGAGGTTTCTTGAGATTCTCTCAAAGGGTCTATATAAGGAGGCAGTTGCTCTTCATTTTGTTATCTTTGGTCTATGCTATTGTTATGCTGCTGAAATGGTTGCTGGATTGCTTCGAGGAATGAATGCCTCCTAGCCTTGGCTCGACTTCGTGCTTGAGAGATAGCACCTAGTGGAGAAGTTTGCTTATTTTGAGTGATTTTGTAGTGAGGTTTGCATTGTAGTGTTGTTTTGTCATTAGAAGTTCAGTTTATTGCATTTAATGTCATTTTCTGGAGTTGCTAATAATAGGGCTGAATCTGTAGTTTCACTCATAAATCAGAAAATAAAAATAATCTCATTCTGGGTATTGTGTCATTGCATCTTATTGGTGAGGGCGCCCCTTCATGAATATTTGCAGATTTTAATATGAAGTTTATGATTTTATAAAACAAATTCGTCATTCCTTGAAGGCCGTACTTTCTGGAGTGCCTAGGAATTCGTGCCAGTAATTAATAACCACTTTTAGTTGCCATTTCTTATTACTAAACTAGGCGCCATCATTTTGAAGGTCTATTGCATCAAATTTGAAGTCATTTGGATCAGTTTTGAGTGATGTATGAGCATTTTAGTGAGGTTCTGTGTTGCTGGTTTAGCATTTCAAGTTGCTGGTCTGTTATATCAGTCTTAAGTAATTTGCATTGTGGTGAAGAGTTTGTGTCTGGAAGGTCATAATTAACCTTGGAATGATCATATCTATTACTACAGCAGTGGAGAGCTTCTAATCTTGTTCATTGCAGGCATCTTCTGATATTTTGTAAGCTGAACAGTAGTACTGTCAGCATTCTCTCTTCTGTTCTTTACTTTACTGTATTTTCCCACTGGATAAGTGGAAGAGGTTGGCTTGCCGCCTATTTACTTTGAATTGCATTGTAACATCTTACATCTCCACCCTATGGTAGCTCCATTTCCCACTTCGGGTTTGAAAGCACATTCTGGGTGTTGAGTTTACTTTCAGCATATTAGATGATAGGGATCCTCTGACCATATGCTCGTCATCCTCCGGCGCATTCTTGGTTAGAGTTCTTATTTCGCATTGCATTGAGATCCTCTGACCATATGCTTGTCGTCATCCGGCGCATTCTTGGTTAGAGTTGAATTCTGCATTGTTTTGGTTTTAAGCACTAACCCTAACGGGTACATGTTGTAATTGCATTCCAAAATTGAAAAAAATTGGCTCGGTATATTTCAATCCACTGACATGAATTATGGTTAGATTGTTCTCAACGTTTATATGTATCTATATATATATATTAAATATAATCTCATGAACACATTCATTTCCACATGAAATAGTAAAACCACTCGCATATATAAGAAAATCATTCACATTTGAAATTACGACATAAATAGTTATTCTTTCCACAATTTCACATTCCCATGAAAAGCAGTTACTTGCAACTAACATAACGACCATATTTTCATTGTCATAAACATGTTCATGATAAAAGGGGATGTAACAATATACGACCAAGTTCTAGTCCATTTGCTTCTTTTGTGGTTCTGGTGAAGAAGGATGGAACTATGCGGATGTGCATCGACTATAGAGCTCTCAACAAGAAGACTATTAAGAATAGGTACCCAATACCCAGCATCGATGAGCTATTGGATGAGCTGCATGGTGCAGTATATTTCTTCAAGATAGATCTTCGCTCAGGATACCATCAAATCAGAGTTAGAGAGTAGGATATACACAAGACATCCTTTCGATGTCACTATGGGCATTATGAGTTCTTGGTCATGCCATTTGGTTTGACGAATGCACCTACTACATTTCAGTCCTGCATGAACCACATCTTCAATAAGCAGTTGCATAAGTTCCTTTTGGTATTCTTTGATTATTTTCTCATATATAGCAAGACTTGGGAAGATTACTTAAGGCAGCTAGATGAGGTCTTGACTATCATGGAGGAGTAGTCACTATATGCTAAGGCCTCGAAGTGTGAGTTTGGCCTTAAGGAGATTTTGTACTTAGGGCATGTGATCAGTGCATAGGCGGTACAGGTTCACTAGGAGAAAATTTAGACTTACGTATCGCATGATTCTTTTGGCCGCACCATTACGTGCTTTGTCGTGAGGGTTTTCTCAGTTGGGAGCACCTTTGACAGACCTTACTAAGAAGGGTGCATTCAATTGGTCAGAGGAGGCATAACTAGCTTTTGACAAGCTCAAGGAGGTGATGAGTAGTTGCCTAGTTTTGGCACTTCCAGACTTCACCCAACCGTTTGTTCTTGAGTGTGATGCTTTGGGTGAAGGTATAGGAGCAGTTTTAATGCAGAACAGGGACCCTATTGCTTTTGAGAGCCACAAGTTGAGAGGACCTGAGAGACTTTACTCCATCTATGATAAGGAGATGCTCATCATAATGCACGCATTGGCAAAGTTCAGGCAGTATTGGTTGGAGGTAAGTTTGTGGTGAGGACTGACCACAATAGTCTCAGGTATTTCTTGGACCAGTAGGATTTGAACGAGAGGCAGCATAAATGGGTCAGTAAGATATAGGCCTATGATTTCGGCATAGAGTATGTGAAAGGGAAGAAAAATGTTGTTGCCGATGCCCTTTCTAGGAAACCTGCAGCTTGTTCACTTTCAAGTATTTCAGCTGATTGGAAGTCTCTCTTGCTAGTTGAGTACTCCAAGAATAAGTTTGCATGTGAGGTGATGGATGGCCGAGTATAGGATGATAGGTACAAGCTTGTGGATGATGTTATCTTCTACAAAAGCAGGATCTATTTGTTGCCAGAGTCAAAATTGAAGGATAAGATATTGTAGGCTTCACATGACACTCCTCTAGCAGGCCATCACGGCTACTTTAAGACATATAGACAAGTCAGAGAGAGGTTCTCTTGGAAGGGCCTCAAGGAGGATGTGTTGACACATGTCAGGGAGTGTGTGACTTTCCAGCAAAACAAATCTGAGCATTCACATCCGGTAGGTCTATTGCAGCCTTTACCCATTCCAGAGTAGAAAGTGGGAGAGCATTTCCATGGATTTCATCACAGGTCTACCCAAGGTGCATGGGAGGAATTGCATATATGTGATTGTCGATCGGTTGATGAAGTATGCTCACTTCTTTGCTATACCCACAGAGTACAGGGCACCACAGGTGGCAGAGTTGTTTTTCAGAGAGATCTTCAGGTTGCATGGGCTATCAAGGTTCATAGTTAGTGACAGAGACAGTAGGTTCCTGAGTGCCTTTTGCTAGGAGCTATTCAGATTGGCAAGTACTGAGTTGACCCCAAGTACGAGCTATCACCCTCAGACAGAAGGTCAGACGGAGATTGTGAATAAATGGATTGAGGGTTACCTGCGCAGTTACATCTCAGGACAGTAGAGAGCATGGATTAAGTGGTTGCACTTGGGGGAGTATTGCTATAACACCACTTATCATATGTTGATTGGGATGTCACCTTTTCGAGCACTGTATGGGTATGATGCACCACCGTTTATGGACTTGACTTTTGGAGAGAGTAGAGCTCCTAAAGCTAAGGATTGGATTCAGGAGAGCCAGGATAGTTTGAGGGTTCTCAAGGATAATCTACAGATGGCTCAGAATCAGAAAAAGACATACGCAGATAGGCATAGGGTTGAGCGTAGCTTTGAGGTTGGGGACTTGGTATACCTTCGTTTGTAGCCCTACAGACAGTCTTCTTTGAAGAAGAGTGGTGCAGAGAAGCTCAAGCCTCAATTTTATGAATTGGAGTTGCCAGAGGACAGTAAGATTCATAATGTGTTCCATGTTTCGTGCTCAAAAAGGCACTTGGACAGCAGGTTACTTCATCTTCTAAGTTACCCCCATCGGATGAGGAGGGACATTTGGTACTAATTCCTAAAGAGATAGTTGATACCCAAGAGAGGAGGTTAAGAAATAGAGTGGTTAAGGATTTTTTGGTTAGATGGAGAGACTTGCCAGCAAAGGACGCAACTTGGGAGGGAGAGTAGATTTTACAGCATCCCAATTTGTAATTGCTTGAGGGAAAGCAATCTCGAGAAGGGAGGATTGTAATGTCCCCTTCTCATTAGCCACTTAGGATGTTGCTTTTCCTTTTTAATTCCCAAAGGCAAGTATCAAAATTAGGGAATCATTTATTTAATTACCTATTTATTTCCTAAGTTTGAAGTCAATCTTTAAAGGTGATACAAGTAATTAATTAAATCATTTTTATAAAGTGACCTTGTCAAATGTTTTAAAAGTGAACTATATAAAAAAAATGTCACTTTATGTTGGTGAGAAAAATATAATATGAAAGAGCCCATTTTGGGTCGACACTTTTGAATGCATATTTTTCACGGCAAAAACTCAAGCTTCCTGGTTTAGGGTTTGAAGAACCTTCCAAACCAGTTTCAGATGTGCAACATCATCCCTAGCTAGAACAATTGAGGATTTTGGAAAGGAATACTTCTATTGCATGTTTTTCGCACAATGGTGAAATGAACATATGGTCTCCTTTCAGATTTTCGAAGTCACAGTACATTGAGTTTTTGCACCTTTAGAGAAACGAGTTTTGGAGTGTAAATTTTAGATTTGAGGGCATGATTTTGTAGTGAAGGCTTGGGCGCATCATTTTTTCCAGCAACTGGGCTTTATCAAGTCGTGTATTTGACAATACTAAGTAGAACAAAGGAAAAACGGGTGAAGTGACTATTGTAGTAACTGCAAGCTGGGTTGTGGTTTTTCTTTGAGGTGAAAAGAGGCGAAGTTAAGGTCCTTGTTCCAGCACACCATTACCATTACTATGAAAAGAGGCACTCATTCATAATATTCTCAGTGGGGAGACCGTTGGCTATAAGATGAATCAACTTACGGTCATGTCAGCGTTGTTTGATGAGGCAGCCAGGAGCAGAGGTGAACTTCAGTGCCAGATCACAGGCGGTGAAGACATGCTGCACAGACACAGTATACTTCAACAGAGTATCAGTGCCCCAGACAGTGACGCAGTCAACAACCTTGTGGAGGGGTTAGTTGCTCGAGATCACGACCAGTGAACTCCAGTTCCCACCTTTCAGGATAGACATCAGACACAGCAATTAACTCAATGCTTCTTTCCAAGTTAACTCGTTCCACATCTCATGCATGTCTATTTTGGGAGACATCTTTGTACACTTGGAGTTTTATTTAGGGTTTGTTCCAACTGAGCCTGGAAGGGATGCTACTGCGCGTGGACGGTCTCGGACGTGGACAAGGGGTCTAAGTTTGGGGACTGCAGGGGGACGGCGGCGGGGGGGAGGGGGGCGGCGGCGTTGATATACATATGGTACTTGAATAACTAGTTATAAAAAGATGTTTTAGAATAACAATTCAAATTAAACTTTGGCAAATTAGTAAAATTGCAAATACTAACATTTTGAATACTTGAAAACTATTAGTAATCACTAATCAAATAAAATATTAAAATTTGACAAATGAAATTGTCGAATTTGAGATTTCTATTATATGAATATTGAAAATATGACATGTCACATCATAATATCATATCATAATGATAAAAATAAGTAGCATGAGTACATTGATAGTTTGATATCATAATCAAAATAAGTACAAAATGCAAAAATGTAGTGAAGGGAGGACTCTAATCATCCCCAAACTCCTCATCACTCGAACTACTGGAATCCTCGCGATCAAGCGCTGCCAAACTAACACCAACCAGCCCTGCATCTGAAGCCGAAACTGCAACATCCTCATCAATCTGTGCTGGCTCCTCTAGGTCTACATCCCACCGTGCTGCTGGACTCTCTTTGTACAAAAGTGATTTGCAGTCAATGAGACGCAAAGCACTATGTACAGCCACAAGCTTCTCTGCTCTCCTAGAGGTATGCCTGTTCCTCTTAAGAGAGTGGATGAAGCTATATGTAGACCAGTTCCTCTCAGCAGCTGAAGAACTAGAAACCTGAGATAACAATCGAATGGCTAGAGTGGTAGTCAAAGATCCTGATCCATGGCAAGTCCACCACAAATTAATCCTCCAAGGCCATAGTCTCTCGACATCCATCTTACAGACCAATAACTCTAAGAGTGGTATAAATTTGTCCACTCAAGCGTAATCACACTGCATCTACATCAATCATACATCCTCTAATGCACTCTAAAGAACCTTCACCGTGATCCCGACGGTGTTAATGCACTGTGCCCAAGTACCACACTAGGATTAAGTGCATAGGCTGCCATGTGCAAGGGAGTGTTGAGCTTCTCCCATCTCCTGTGAATGATTGGCTGAATGTGCTCGTGGTAGAATGCTAATGTAGGGTCCCTCTCTCGCACAACAGCCCTCATCTGATCAAGCATAGAATCAATGCACTCATACACCTCTCCAAGGCTAGGTGCATCCGCATCCCCATACCTGATAACCTGGAAAACTGGTTTAATGATGGCAACAATATATTTTGCATCAGCCCAAAACACATCGCTCTTCACTGTATCCTTCACCTTCCTCCCATGCTCTGTCCTAGACTCGGCCCACCTACTCCAATCTGCTGTCATGACCATGAGTTGCAGTGCCTCTTGCAACTCAATCATTTTGTCTGGGCAGAACAGCTAGGAACTACATCTCAGACGAGATTCTCGTGGAACTCCTTAGCTTAAGGTCTTGAAAAAGGAATGTGATGTGTGTGGTGGTTGCAACAAAACATCCGCATACATCATGAACTAACGCCTAATCCACCTTCCCATGTCCTGAGTGCATTGTTCATGGTGCATGCACACAACATGGGTCCACCAACATGCTCTATAAGTAGCCCCCACAAGTCTCCTCAGAGCTTTTGTACACATGTGTAGCATCCGGGCTACAACTTGGACCATTTGTGGCCCAACCTCCCTTCTACAGCATCCCCCGAACCTCAAATCGGTAGTGAATCAGTATCTTTAAGTGTATGCCCTCGAATAACTGTAACTGCCTTAAGAAAATATGGGCCCCTGCAAGACATGTGTAACTATGATGTTAATGAGCGGGATCAAAGGCTAATGTCCGGCCCACCCATCCAAGACTCATACGTGATCCCGTCTCTAAACTAAATACCTCTTCCATCTTCCATCAGAATAAAATTGATCTTGGAATAGTTCTTATCCAAGATCACGGTCCTCAATTTCGTCTCACCTGGTGGCACATATGATGGTCCTCCCTTTGCCACCATCGATATCATATCCTTAAAATAAGGAGATCGGGCAACATGAAACGGGATGCCATTGGCAAAGAAGAACTTGCCAATGGCATCATCTATCTCATCCTTGAGCTGCACATTAAACAAATCTGCAATGGGGTTACTTTGAGTTTGACTTTGCACTTTCCGTTTCCCCCTCCCCTCTCCTGCATAGGCACTAGAAGAAGAACCTGGTGTCCCTCCTACTCTCGTCTGCAAAGTATGGCTAGATCTCTATTGTTGGCTATGCTGAAGCTGTGTCCTATGAGACAAAGTAGTAGGCACAGGTGCAACTGGAGTATCATCAGGAACACCCCATAACTTATTTATTTCAATTTTGAATTTCAGGTTTTCTGGTTTTAATAAAAAACGACATATCCCCACACCTTTTCCTTTAATGAAAAGGAGGTGTGCATTAACTCTAGTGATGCTGCCATACCACCCACCACCACAAACGTTGCACTTCCACCTCCTTGTGCCACCAGTTGTTGCCGCTTGCGGTTGCCTGCTTAGATCTTTTGTTGCAAATTGTTTGAGAGGGGAAGTGGGATCAAAAGGACCCCTAGCATACTTTGCCAATATTGCAGAAGGGCAATTTACATTACTTGCTTCACTTGCCATGGAACTAGTTTGGACTTCATGCTCATCCCCATGGTCATCCCCCTCAACCCCAGGTTCATATTCAGGATCAACATCACTATGTGAATGAGCTTCATCCTCACTCATGTTGATGTCATCATTGTCATGAGAGCTCATTGTGACACTGCAATAAACAAATAAATTCTATAAGTGCCTAGTTTCAGCCTAGTTTCTGTTTCACAAATTTGAAAATAAAATTTTAAAATTTCATGATGAATCTTGATGGAAAGATGAAAGAAAAAAAAATGAGCCTTGAAATGAAAATGAAGAATATGAATATGCATTTGCAGCCATGTATATGAAATTATGATTAAATTTTTAATCATAATTTCATAGACATGTGGCTGCAAATGCATATTCATGTTTTGATTTTCATTTCAATGCCCATTAAAAACATCAAACTACATTTTCAAAATGAATCTAAAAACTTGGAAAACAAAACAAAAAAAAATTGAAAAAACTAAGATAAACAGTCATAAAATCCTACCTTGTGCTTGAAAAATCCTTCAAAATTGGTGTAGAATGCTCCTCCTCTTCTTCTTCTTTCTCCTTCTCACCCCTCTTGCACTTGCAGCACCTCAAACTCACTCTTTCACTCACTCTTCTCACTGGTTTTCCTCTTCTTCACCTAGCTGCTCCAAAACATCAAATGCATATATGACTAAAAAAGAAAGCAATTTGAGAGTTTTATTTCATTTAGAGGCTTTGAGATGGGTCCCATAGGCCTTGTGCCTGGTCCCCAGCACAATCCCCAACAAAAATAAAAGAGATTTTTTTTTAAAAAATAAAGGGCCCACGGAGACTCCCGCTGCCTCCGAGATGCTCATGGACACTTGACGCCCTCATTCCCAGACGTTTGCAAGGCTTCCCCTCAGCCTGACGCCTCACATCCCCCGGCATGTGGAGGACGCGACCTCCATGCCTGCAAGTCCCCAAACGTCCTGGTGATGGGAGAAGGCACAAGGTGGTCGCCCTCTCGTGAACACCGGCTTTTGGTTAATTGATGGTAGTTCTTAACTTCTTCAATAAGGAATGCATGCTTCTGCACATGTCCACGATTAGATGTACCAAGTTAACCGATGGTAGCTTCCACCACCCATAGTTTCTATTAGGGTTTATTAATAAATCTTGCATGCATTGTAAGACTATAGCTGATCGCATGTGATTTTAGGGTTCCCTACACCTTTGATGTCTATGCAATAAGAGAGCTTTGCTCATTTGTAAATAACTTTGAAATCTGAGAGAGTATTATATGTTAGCCCCACTACCAGAATATCACTCTATCTCAGATTTATTCATGCATTTATTAAGTGATATGCCACTTGGGTTTCATGCAGTTATTATTGTGAATGCTTATCTTAGTTAGATATAGTGGCTAGTTTGATCATAAATTGTATGCATGTTTTGTCTATGCAATTTACTGTCCTAGTTGGCTATCCTTGGTGGTGTGTTTCTAATAAGCCTATTCAGATTGAGCAAATAATTGAGCCCACCTTTCCTTCACATTGAGAATCTGTACTTAAAGCTTATCATATGATGTGTGTGATAATAAATCTATTCAGACAAGCAAATAGTTGAGCCCACCTTGCCTTCACGTTGTGAATCTATACCCGTTTTATCGTGTAAGATCATTCTCTCTCCGTTTCCTCATGCTCTGATTTCTTGAGGGGATTGGATAGTATAAGTTAATTAGTTTTGAGTTGTAGTTAAGACCTGCGAAACCAGAAAATCCTTGGCTGCAACGCTTGAAGTTTCTCGCAAACCTTGTGCCTCTTTTAGCTGAGACAAAAAGATAGGAATTAGTTTAGTTTACTTTTTCAAGCATTTTTTCCACACAACGAGGGAACTTCCCCTCCTAATTTGAAGAGCACTCATTGCGTAGTGTGCATAGCTTTCCATACCAACCTACACTCTAGAGGTGTTAGTTGTTATGCCAACATTACACAAATTGGAGAAATAATAAATTTCCCTTTGCCTGCAAACTTCTGAAAATTTATAAAAACTTCAATAGTTCATACTCCTATATGGAACCTATGTGATTTCACATGCAATCAACTAAGAGAGATATCTCACCACTGAAATTGATTTCCCATAGGGCTTTTGTCTTGGGCTTTTTCTCCAACCAAAAGCTCCAAATCTGCAATAGAGAAAAATAAAAATAAGCATGAGCAAATGAGTTTCCAAATCCACTTTTATATTTCCCCCTTAGAATAATCCCGAAGGCCTTTTCAAATTCCCACTTGTAATATTTAAATAAATCTCAATAATAAAGTGACTTGTAATATTTCTTTTAATTTTCACTTAAGTCACTTTATTAAATTAATTAAAATAAAGCTATCCGTTAAAAGTTACTTTATTAGATAGCTTTAAATAATTAATTTAATTTATTCCCCTAAATTCAGACATTAGCTTAAAGGAATAAAATAGGCTAAACGGTCAACTCTGTCTACTCCTCAAAAGGGGACATTATATAAAACAATGCTCTTCAACAAGTCATGCAACCTAACTACCTCTTTGAAAAATAATGTGGCTAAGAACGATGCATCACTATGTTTCTGACATAGAATAAAATGCAGTGTTCCACGGGGTTTCAGGGATGGGGATGAGGGGACGACAGGGGACGCATTTCGGGGATGCGGGGACGGGGGGTCTCAGTTTGGGGGCGGTGGGGGGACGGCGGCGAGGGGGTGGCAGGTTGCTGAAATACATATAGTACATGAAAACATAGTTATAAAAAGATGTATAAAAATTATACATCTTGGAGACAACTAGGAGTCCCCTAGACGTCTTGAGGACACCCCAACATCCTCAAAGTCCTAGTGGCGTCTTGGAGACAGTGACACTGGTGGTGGGATGGTGGCGCTGGTGGTGGGCTGGTGGGGGGGATGTCCCCCCCAAGTCCCCAAGTCTCTGAGACGTCCTCATCTAGGAAATGTGGGGGGGACGCGTCCTTGTGGAACACTAAAATGAGCCATTTTAGAAAATCTATCAATAACAACAAAAAATGAATCATTACCTCTTTGAGTTCGAGGCACTCCCAAAACAAAGTCCATACTAATATGTTCCCATGGCCTTTCTAGTATAGGTTAAGGCTGGTACAATCCCCTATTTTGCTTTGTCCCTATGTTCTAAAATTTTGCACTCACCATCTTCTTCACATCTACATTCATTCTAGGCCAATAGTATCCTTCATTCAACAATGCTATTGTTTTGTCTACCCCAAAATGAACACTTAGACCTCCATTATGCTTCTCCCTTATCAAGTTTTCCTCATTGACCATTGAGGTATACACAATTTCTTTCCCTTGAACAATAATCCTTCTTGGATAAAATATTCCAGCCATGAGGTCCTATCCTTTTCTACTTGACTCTTGCAAGTTGTCCAAGTGTCTCTGAAATCAACATCTTCATACAAATCCCACATATAATTGAAACCCACAACATTTACACGCAACTCATTCAACAACAATCTTCTACTCAAAGCATCAACTATTTACTCGCGGATTGAATTCCAACATATGCAATGAGTAAACGAGAGAAACTTACAGAACATAACACATAACACGTACTAAAATGTAAAGCATAAAATCATCACTGTGTCTTTATTCATTAAACATATGCTGGTACAAGTATTTTATGACAATCATATCAACAGCGGTAACATGAACATTAACTACATGACTCACGATACATATAGCGCGCGGATGGTGGTTGAAGACCAATCGTCACGTCGTTTCATTACATTAATTATTCTCTCGGGAACTAATCCCCAAACCACTAATTAATAGGACAAACCACTTACATTAATTATCTAACTAAGTCTTATCTCTTATTTCTTTATTCCCGGCAGACTAATTACATTTTGGCTAGCTACATCAACAATTCGGTTAGATTGACCACTCCTACGCTTCAAAACAAAAGAATAGCTTTGTAGGAATTCAATCCACTTCAAGTGTTTTTGATTTAGCTTACCTTGGTTGTTAATGAATTGTAGAGCACAATGATTTATATACTGCATGAACTCCTTGGGCAGCAAGTAATGTCTCCATCTTTTCAATGCTTGTACAATTGCATAAAACTCTTGGTGATATACCGAATATTTGTTCTTTGCTTCATTCAATTTTTCACTAAAATATGCTATAGGCCTTCCTTGTTGACTCAATACACCTCCAATGGTTGTCCCACTTGCATCACAGTCAGTTTGAAAAGCTTTTTCAAAATCTAGAAGTGCCAACTAGCTGTTTGGTCACTTTCTCCTCCAACAACTGAAAATTATTTTCTATTGCAGCTGTCCAAACAAACTCTCTTCTACTTCCTTTCATTGTCTCCATGATTGGAGCACTAGTTCCACTAAAATTCCTTATGAACTTCTTATAGAAGCTCGCTAAGCCATGAAAATTTCTAGCTTTAAACATACTCCTAGGTGAAGGCCAATCCACAATTGCTTTGACCTTCTTTAAGTCCATTTTAAACCCTTTTTCACACACAACAAAACCCAGAGACACTAATTCTCTTTTCATGGAACTACACTT
>VDFB02276240.1:0-53312 GCA_007258455.2 Sequoia sempervirens | reverse complement strand
TTATTACCTTCCCGAAGTGATCAAGGATCACATGGAGATTTGTAAGTTGTGAAGGGATGTCAAATCTAATTGTGTCGATATGCCTAATGTTAGGCCTCCCCATATTTGTGAAGATTTGAAAGGTATGATTATTAATGAGATGTTAATTACTTGCAATAAAAATGATGAGATTGTGGCTCTAAGAATTGTGTTATTGGCTTCCCCTAAAAGAAACTTCTTGATTCCTCATTTTTTATGGGCTTATTTTGTTACTTTGAGTAAAAGTATTTTCTACAACATAGGTAAAGAGCCAAAGAGGTGGGTGGTTATGAGGAATAGCTCACAATAGTCAAAAAAAATTCAAAGTGTTAAGATGGGTGGGTCGAGGAAATGCACTGAGCCTCCAAACTGCTAGACACTCAAGTAGAATATGAACTTGTGGAGATTATTTGAAAATGCGGGCATGGTTCCTTTATTTGAGTCTATGAAGGGCTACAATGAGAATTTAATTGCCAAGTTCACTAATTATTGGAGGAACGGAAATGTTGCTATCTGGGCTATCAAGTTTGAAGTGATGACGAGGTTTATAGCAGAAGCTACTGGATTACATAATCAAGGTATAAAGGTGGCATAGAAGAGTGGGTTTGACTACCAGATGTTTGTGGACAAGTTCCTGCATGACGGGGAGAATCTGAAACATTTCCAAAATGGGTATGCTAGGTTAGAGCTTTCACCTCCCTATGCCCTGAAATTTTATTTGTCATGAGGTATTTTACGTTGGAAGGTAGATACATGTATGTACATGTGTATCATTTCCCTTTCCTAAATCATATTAGGCATGGTGAAAGAACTAATTTTCCTTTCTACTTATTGTCTTCTCTACAAATTAATATAAAGGTGATAGCCCTCCCCTACATCAAGGATTGATGCTTGCTCTATATAAGAATGCTCTTGCACTAAACTTTCATAGTAACCCACTTGTTGCTAGAAATGACTATCATAACCGCAATGATGGTGACAATGAGGAAACCCCTATGGATGAAATCCCTACAGAGGTACCTAATCCATGCCCGCCTCCCATTGTTGTTGCTAGGAGGGTGTTCATTCCTGCTAAGAACCCTTCCCTTGTTGATAATGTTCCAAACCCCTCAACCCCTATGACTCATAAAATTGTTGGTAAAGGTGTTATTGAGACCGAGCTTGTGATGACAACTCTAGAGAAGAGAAAACACTCCCCTCTTCTCCTGGAGTTACCCAAGTCTAAGAAGTTTAAAAAAGATACCAATCCTCATAATGATGTCATTACTATTAGTGAAGAAGGTGTGCAAAAAGAGGATTGAAAAGAGAACAATCAAGGGAAAGGTAGTGGAGGTAGTGGTGGTCATAGGTCTACTCGCATGGCTAAAGCTACTCCTAAAGATATAAAAGCAAAACAAAAAATCACTGTGTATGAAGAAGAAGACTTATAAATTGAAGATTTTGAAGCCCAAGTGGATAAAGATTATGATGGGATGGATTTTGAGGATTCTTCCTATGATATGGGGGAAGAGGAATCAGAAGAAGAAAAGGAAGATGATGATGAGGAGAAAACTGAGATGGAAAAGGACCCAAAGAATGATAATTTGACTAATTTGGATGCTTAGAATACCGGAAATGAGATTAATATTGATGATTCTAGCATGGATTTCATGAAAATTAGACTAACTTACTTGCAGGTACAGGTGGATGACATGGAGAAATCCTTGGTTACGCTGATGAGGGTCACTAACAGGTTGATGCGAAGAGCGATGATGGGTGCACTTTCTGGACAAACAAAAATTACTAGGAAACTAAAAAAACTAGGGAAGTCTGATGATTTAAAGGTGTTGGATGATTCTGAGGGACCTAACTGGAGGGAGTACATCTCCCTCATTGGTGAATATAGGGACTTGTTGAGAAAAACCAAGTAACAACTTTCTATTTTAATGTTGTTTAATGACTACTATCATCTTTTTGTCTTTATGCTTCCAAATTTTGGAGTGTTATTTCATTATAGCCTTTTTATGGTTTAGGACTACTTGGTATCTGGTGGATTTGATTAATGGCCTATGTAGTTTTAAGTGTTCTAGTAGAAACTTCTTGTTTTTGATTAATTTTGGTTGGACTATGGTTATGGTGATGAATTATGGCTTGTGTGCCACCCTCGGTGTTGTTTTTTTATGCTGGTTGGTGGTGTTGTTTCCCACCTTGTTTTTGTTCCTTCTTTGTCTGTTTGGTTGTAACCATGGGATCAGGGCCCTTTCCCTGCTTATCTAATAAAAAACATTCAATTTACATGAGTTAAAAAAATTGTTATACTTGCAAGGTTGGGGTTTTTCCCTGACCCTACAAGTAAATGTTGCAAAAATAAAATTATTACATAGTCGAGGTTTTTCCCTGACATTGCAAGTCGAAGTGTAACTTAAATCTTGCAATTTTAGACTTTTTTTTTTTACCTTGCAAGTCATTTATTTAACTTCAATTTGTATCAGCGTCAAAAATACCCACCCCTCCCATCTCAATTTCACATGAGTTGCATTAATTGTCATCTTAATGACTTGAAAATCAGTTTTAAATTGATTTTTTTTAGTCCTTTCCTCATTTCATTAGTCTTTTCTCTTCCTAACTTCATTGCGAGTCCACCTGAAGCACTTAAGTTCGTCTGATTGAGAATTCAAGCGGACTTGGAGATTGCTCAATTCGGCTAGGGTTTTCATCATTTTAGTCTTCTTCCTTTTCAAGTATGTGTGCTCATTTTCTCTTTCTCTTTCATCATTTCAATGTTTAGGGTTAATATTTAAAGCACATTTCATTGTGTTTTAAATGGATTTTTATTTATATTTGGATTTAATTCATTTTGCATATCGATTTGCTTTACATATTGTATGTTTGCATGTAAACCTAGGTTAAGAAAACCCACTTCTTTGTCATTTTTTAAATTATCATTGGAGTTTTCTAGTTAAAAATCTACACTTCATTTTTTATGTGTTCCATTAGATACTCACAGATTATTCCTGTGTCGACCTTAGGTCTAAAAAACAAAACTATCGATCTTTTTTTTGTGTGTGCATGAGTCAAACCCTCCTTGTTTGATCAGTGGTTTTCATCAATCAAATGACAATAAGTTGAGTCTATTCCATGAAGTGTTTTGCACAATTGATGGTTTTCACTGATTGAGAAAACAAAAGTTCTAGTTCATACTCGTATGAGCAGTTTTTTTCCATGCTCATACAAGTACGAATGTTCCCTTTGAACATGTATTACCAACTTGCAGGGTGGGGGTTTTTCCCCGATTTCACATCAAATGTTATACCCCACTTGTAGGGTCAGGGTTTTCCCCTGACCCGAAAACAAGTGCAAAATTGATCTTCCAAAGTTGCAAAGTCAGGATTTTTTGATGAATTTGCAATCAATCAAAATTCTACCCACTTGCAAGGTCATTAAATTTTGAAGACATTGCAATTTTTTACAAAAAATATCAAATCCATTTGTACTCTTGCCAATTTTCAGTGCATATACATATTTTCACTAAAATTTCTCTAACACTAATTTTTTTCTCTTTTGCCAAGTTAACCCATTGCATTCCATTTTTTGCATCCATTGCGTTCAAATCCAATTTTCACACAATCACTTTTTTTTCACTCTCGTTGTGATTTTTGAGTATGCAATATTTCCTAACATCTACAAAATGTTAATCTTGTTATGCAACTTCTTGTGCACGTTTTCCAAATTTTTCTTGCTACATTTGCACTCTTGCAAAGCCGCTCTTATGCCAATGTTAGATCTGTCTCCAAGCAAGGGGGAAAGCCATGAAATATAAATATCAAGGAGTCTTTCTAGCAACTATAGTTTTGTCTAATATTGATGATATTAGGGATACAAAAATTGGGCATGTTGACATGTCTGAGTTTCTTGAGAGGACTAAAAAGCAACCTCTAGATAGTGGTATGAGAAACATTGTTGAGAGCAATATACATCTAGTATCTTCATTTCCAGTAGCAACTCAAAATCCTGAGTTTGTACTTCAGGTGGCTTCTCATTACAACAAAGATGACATGAAAGTATGCAATTTAAATGGGAATGTGGTGATGGAATTGGATGTTGAATTCTTTGAAAAAGCATTCATATGTTTGAGCATCGAAAGATATGTAGATATTTCCAAAGAATCCACATGATAAAAGTATGATAAAGATCATGATTATACCAAAAGGATGATCAATAGTAAATGGTTGAAGGGCCCTAGATTGGGTGTCACAAGGTGGCCTAAGAATCCTCCTTGTAGTGATTTCATAGAAGAGGTAAACAACCTCATTACTCTTCTCAATTGGGTACATGGTTTAACTACTTCAACCATCTTTGAGGACTAGATGTAACTTTATATTAAGATTATTTTGAAGGGAAAACAACATATCTTCTGGGGTGAATAAATCAACAATGTTATCCATAAACAACTAACCCAAGTGCTTATAACGCACAAGTTCTATATGACTTCTTATTTGGTCTATATTGCAGCGGCAATGAGGAATTTTCTAGGTGTAACCACTAAGGGAGACAAAAAGGTAACACAAGTCTAAAACTATTTCCCACAAATTACTCTCAAAGGGAGCATCAATCATTTTAGAAGGGTGAATGATGCATTATTTTCTCCACTCATGTGTGCTTTTGACCCAGAATTGGAGAATATAAGAGTATCAAATGAAGCTTGAAAATTTGTGAATAAATATGGTTGTCTTTATCTAAAATTTCCAACTTTTACTTATCTGAGAGTTGGATGTTTTCCTCGTTATCCATAAATGCTTCCTCAATATCCTAGTGATAAGATTGTTTTGATGGAATTATGCAAAAAAATCATTGTAGTGCATAGCAAGCAAATAGAATCCCATAAACCAAAATTCAAATTCCCATTAACAATCGGTAGATACTCTATTCAAACTTCACATAAGGCCAAGGTTGTTCAATTAGAAATGCAACAGGTAACAATAAAATTGTTTAAAGCAAGACCTAATTTTGATTACAAAGGTATGAAGGACCGAATCAAAAAGGATTATACCCATGTACATCAAATTGAGGATTTATGGGATGACATCAAGATAGAGCAAGAAATTAGGAAAATGAACTATTGCAGATTAACTCTGGAGAAAATAAAGGAATTAGATCTAGCTAACATCCCTGAAGACATGGAGGATGATGATAACATATTTTATCTTGCTTATGAAAGAAATAATATTGCAGGCTCACATTTTTCTCCCAACCAATGGTCCTAGAAAGAGGTAATCTCAATCTAAGAGATTATAAATTATTCTAGCTAACACTAATGTTTGGTTAGAAGAAAGAGGAATATAGTTGAAACCTTTTCTCTCTGGATCAGAAGATGAGACACAAGTTCAAACAGGTAAGAAGTATCAGTTGAGGACGAAGAATAAAAAATGATGTTTCAAGTTCTAGCAGACCTTTAAAGACAAAGATTAAGTTTGTGGTCAAGGTGTTGGGAATAGGATGAAATTTAATTGCAAATCCTAAACATATTTCATGTATCTCCTAAGTCCTTGGAAAGTGTTCCCCAACACTAGGATTATAAAGAGATTAAATTCGAATGAAATGAACATGTAAATTGACATTTGTAATTAATTCTAAATGATAGGAACATGTGATGGCATCAAAAGGAAAGGTTCTAAATAATAGGAGCACGCTGGGGCACCCACATGGAAGGTGGAACCCACCTTGAGTTAGAGATTAACCATTTGGAGAAAAGATAACACTTGATGAATTCATGTAAAGATCCTAGAAGTTAGGGATTTATATTTACATGAATGGAGTTCAATTTAGTTTAGTTCAGTTTAGTTCGGTTCAGTTCAATTCAATTCATTTTAGTTCAGTTATGGTTCAATTATCTTCAGTTGCATGTAGTTAGTTTGAGTTGCATGTTAGTTGACTTCAATTGACTTGAATTGCATGCTAATGACTTGAGTTTCCTGATAGATAACAGGTGGCTACATTTAGTTAAGTGGGGATGATCAATCATGCATAATGTTTGCATGAATTGATGGAGAGATATGTTTCAGTTAACAAAGATTGACTTGGACCTACGGCGACCAAGTTGGCATCTTAGGGAGTTACACTTTTGCATGATAAGATATTTTATAAGGATAAGTTAAGGAATTGGGACCATTCTTGGGTACCGACTTTGAGGAGAAGCTTATAAGATATCTTTGTAATCAACATTGAGTTATGACTTCAGTTTGGGATGCCTAAATTGATGAAGGACTTGGTTTGACATTTTTTTCATGGAAGAACTCTACTTGCAAAGAATAGGCATAGGTTTTGTGAGATAAGCTTTGTGCTTTGTAATTGTAAACTCTTTAGAGTTTACAAGGCTCATTATTGCCTATTTTTTGCAGCAAGTTGAAGAGATTTTTAGTAAGATTTTATTGTAGGTTGTGAAGAAGAATTGTTGAAGGAAAAAGAAGCATCTCAAGCAAGGATTGATAAAGAATTATTGTAATATTATTCTAAGGTTAAATAATACAAGCACTATTAATTTTGGTGGTGGGTTTTTCTAAGGATTTTCTCCATTGTAAAATGTTGTATTACTTCTCTTGGTCTTATTCTTCTACAATCTTCTATCTATTTCTAGTAGTAAAAGGTAGATCTAATAGATAATCATCC
This sequence comes from Sequoia sempervirens, assembly GCA_007258455.2. NCBI lineage: Eukaryota > Viridiplantae > Streptophyta > Pinopsida > Cupressales > Cupressaceae > Sequoia > Sequoia sempervirens. The sequence continues at coordinate 46,649 of VDFB02276240.1, read as the reverse complement.
ACAAAAGTGTAACAAAGAAAACTTTATTAGATCTACAGGTATAATAGTTTACAAGTTCACAAACTACATAATTACCTCCATTTTCAACATTTGGTATCAGAGGTAACGGTTGGGGTAGAGTTTGGGATGCCTTTCTCTTAAAAGTTTGAAGGTTTTTTGGCTGTGGTGGGAGTTTTTACTATTGTTTTATTGCTGATTTTGGAAAATAAGTTTGTTACAATGAGTTTTAATTCTCGTTTAGATATTGAAAGATTCAATGGATCTAATTATAAGAGGTGGAAACTAAAAATGGAGGATCTCCTTGAAGAAAGAGATCAGTGGTTAGCTATTGGTAATGAGACAAAGTCACCTACAATGATGTCAGATGAGGATTGGGCTAAGCTTGATAAGAAGGCAAGAGGGACCATAAGATTATGTCTTGTTGATATTGTTCTCTTGAATGTTTCAAAAGAAACTACTACATATAAATTGTGGAAGAGAATAGGTGATATTTATCAAACTAAAAGTCTTACTAATAAGTTGTATCTGAAAAGACCGATGTATTCTTTAAAGATGAAAGATGGTGATTTTGTTGCAAATCATTTGAATGCTTTTGATTTTATTCTAAGTCAATTAACATATGTAGATAAAGCTAGGAGATGAAGATAAATGCATTTTGTTACTTTGTTCTTTACCAGAATCTTGGGAAAATCTAATTGTTGCTATCAGTGGTAGTGGTGCAGATCTGAAGATGGATAATATAATTCCTACTCTCCTATCAAATGAGATGAGGAGGTAGTCTAAGACATAAATCCAAGATGCCTTGTTTATAAAAGGTAGGCTTGAGAAAAAGGAACCTAAGGGAGACATGGAAGGAAAGGGTAAGTCCAAAGGACGGAGTAAGGTGAAGTGTTGGAACTGTGGGAAACCAGGACATGTGAAGAAGGATTGTAAGGACAAGAAAAAGAGTTTTGATTCTTCTAAAGAGAAATCCTCGAATGACGGTAATCATTCATTGATCATTTCATGTAAAAATGTTAGTGATGACTCTTTTCTTGATGTTAAAGAGTGATATTCGTGGAGAGGATGGTAGTCATGATGCCATATGTAGCTCGTACCATGGTTCAGTGGGAGTTGTTGGCAGTGACGTGGATGCATCATTGGTAAGGTTATCTTCATGTGATTGGGGATATGCTTTTTCTTGGTTTAGAGTGGTTGCTATTATGTCACAGTTTACTCTTGATACACGTTTAGAGTTTGGCATGGTACTTATTCTCTTGAGACTAGGATGTTTATGTATGTTATGATGCATGTGATCTCCTTGGAGGAGATGGTTAGATCATGTTGTCATGTTTGTTAGGATTTAGGTGCCATCAACCTTGTAAATCCTTTAATTAATTATTCTCCTAAAGTGTTTTCAACATTTAACCATAAGAGGTGAAAGCGTTTGACCAACGGTGGTGAAAGAGATAATGTAAATGTAGTGTTATTGTTACTATTTGTCATTTAGGAAAAGGAAAAAATAGCTAGGCTTCCCACTTGGAATCTTCTAGAATAAGGTTGTTAGGATGTTGTAAGAGCATCTATGACATGTATGACAATTTTCATAAGATGTTAGGATAGTATGACAAATTCCTATGACAAGTATGACAAATTCCTATGACAGAATATGCTATCTTTGACCCCAGGTGCTCATGCATAAGCTATTCCTTATGACAGTTGTAAGAGCATTTGTAAGAGGCTATTTTTAGGATTTCATGACCATTTCATGAAGGGAGGCATGGGTTTTTCTAGGTGGTATTGCTACCTATTGTTTGGTGAAACCATGGTGGTTTTCATCCTCACAAATCTCTTTAAATAGGGGCCTTGAGCTAGAGTTATTCAATTTAGTTTTGCAGGTTTGCATGGTAATAGGGTGCTACAGGATTTTACAAGGATGATAAGAGAATTCTATTGTTTCATGTAATACTTTAGAATATTAGTAATATACTTGCCTCTCTTTCAATGGTGGAGTTTTTTTTCCCTTCAGGGTTTCTCCACATAAATCTATTGTTGCATGTGTTATGATTCTTCTATCTCTCTCTCATTCTTTCTTCACACTAAGGCTAAAGGTTAATCTACATATTTTAGATTTGCATTCACCTATTTAAGTTCATATTGCAAGCTTTCTTCACCTTGATTATCAACATTTGGTATCAAAGCTAACAATTTTGTTAAGGAAGGGACACTTTCCTTTTAAAGTGTTGAAGGTTTTTGCTGCAGTGGGAGCTTTTGTGTTATGAGTTTTGCAGATTTGTGAAAGATTGCATACCATGGCCTCCACCTCTCGTCAAGATATTGAGAAATTCAATGGAACTAGTTATGAGATGTAGAAGTTGAAAGTGGAGGATCTCCTTGAGGAGAGAGATCAGTGGTTATTGTTGACACCAAAATTTGATGAGGTAATAGTGTCTTATGGGAAACTCAGTTTATGGGGGACCCTTTGCGCTAAACTGAGTGACCTCTAGGTTTTTAGAGAAGCTGACTTCTTCTATAATGGGGGTTTTGAAAAGGGAAAAGGAAACAAATATAATAAAATAAAGTCTAACCTAAGGTGATGCGCCAAGACTTAATGATAGGCATGATAAATCATAGATCTAAGGGCCTGGTTGGTGTTTGTAGTGTTCTAGAAAATCAAAAACTAGAGATTACAGCATAGACAATCCATTCATTGACATAAAATAATATCGCATGCATTCCTATTGCCAAGAAGAGTCATTAGACATGGTCTAGGTCAGAAAACTTGCATTCAACATATATAGAAGTTCTTCAAATGAAATGTACAAACAATAAAAGCATAGTTTACAGTTTGATCAAATAGCATGAAAGAACAGAAAGGTTGAACAATTGGCACAATCTGAAAGTTTTTTGAAATTAAATAAAACAGTAATAAAAACCTGGCATATTTTACCAAAACCAGTGTTTCCTCCAAATTTTGGACCCTTTTCTCACAATAGAGAAAAGTATATATAGCAGGAAAAACCCTCGCCGCCTCGGAGAGCAGGAATAGAAAAGATTTCGCAATCCCCTGGAAATGATGCTAAAATCAGAATATTCCCCAAGTCGTTGCAACAAAAACGATTTGAAACCAAGCATCCAGTCATTCTAGGCACAGGTGTGTCCTTTGCAAATGATGGTGGTGGTCCCGACAAGGCTTAATCAGACAAGTGTCACCATCCCATGCAAATAATTATGACACGTAGTGGCCAATAGCAACATTTGGTTCGTCTGGTCCATCGCCCAAATATGACATCCGCCGATTAGGCACATGGCAGCCTTTCGTTGCCTATGTGAACCTCTCTCTCTCGATGTTGAAGACTTGCGCTAAGGCTAAATGTGTCGAATGGGCAGAGCACTTAATCAATAGTGGAGGGAATGATCACCAGCCGAGTGCAAAAGGGACACGTGGCAGCATTTCATTGCCCGCGATTGTTACTTCATCTCTACACTAAAAGCTTTGTGAAGAGCAGAAACGTAGCAAGAGTACACCATAGATAACAATTGTGGGGCCTGCCAAACCTTTTGGGAATGAGGACTTCATGGCACTCAAGTGGCGCCCAATGAGGCAACAATAAAAAATGATCAAATATATCCCACAGCTATGACACGTGGAAGCATAGTGGGGTTTCCCAGGATGCGTAAGGAATGCATAAACTCAAGGTTGCAAAGAGTAGACATGTGGAGCAGGAGAGTAGAGCTTAGATAAAAGGCCGAGTTGATAACTTGCGATACACAGACCGATGCATAGAGGAAAATACACCCGAAGGGAGCTAGTTAAATATTTATTAACAGTTACCATTTTTAGTCAATATGAAGCCATCTACTTCAACCTTATCGAATGAAGATTGGAAGAAGTTAGACAAGAAGGCTCAAGGGACCATTCAGTTGTGTCTCACTAATTTTGTCCTCCTAAATGTCTCTTCAAAAGATACGACATACAATCTTTGGAGGAAGATAGGTAAAATCTATCAAAATAAGAGTTTGTCTAACAAGTTGTATCTCAAAATATGTTTATATTCATTAAAGATGAAGGATGGTGATTCTATTGCTGAAAATTTGAATGCTTTTAATTTGATTATAAGTCAACTTGCATATATTGATGTTAAAATAGAAGATGAGGATAAATGTATTATATTGATTTGCTCTTTGCTAGAATCTTGGGAAAATTTAATTATGGTTATAACAAGTGGTGGTGCAGAACCTAAGATGGACAATGTTATTCCCATACTTCTTTCAAAGAAGATGAGGAGAAATACCATGCGTAGTGGCTCCCAAGATGCCTTGCACATGCGAGGTAGGCCCAAGGAGAAAGGGCCTAAAGGGGATAAGAAGAAGAATAAGTCTAAAGGATGATCTAAGACCCCTGGAAAGAGTAGAGTGGAGTGTTGGAACTATGGTAAATGGGGACATGTGAAGAAGGAATGTAGAAATAAGAAAATGAATGAAGATTCCTTCATGGAAAAGTCCTCTACTAACAATGATTCTGATGCTTTGATTATTTCAGCTAACACAATTTGCAATGATTCTTGGCTTATTGATTCAGGTGCTTCCTTCCTTATGACTCCTCACAAGGAGTGGTTTTCTACATACAAAGAATATGACAGAGGAGAGGTCTTCATGGGTGACAATAGCTAACAAAATATTGTCAGTAAAGGAAAGGTAAAGTTGTGTTTCAGTGAAGGGAGGGTTAAAATCCTTGATGATGTTTAACATATTCCAGGACTTACAAAAAGTTTAATTCGGTTTCCAAGTTGAATGATTCTAGAATGCATGTGACATTGGACAAGTCTGGTTACAAGATGGTAAGGGGAAGTTTGGTGGTTTCTAAAGGATCTCAGATAGGGAATCTGTTTATGCTACATGCCTCTACTTTTTGTAACTCCTCTTTTGTAACTAGCACTGAAAATGCATGTATGTTGTGGCACCATAGATTGGGTCACATTGGTGAAAAAGGTCTTAGGACCATACTTGATAAGAAACTAGTAGATGGTATTTCTGATTATTCTGTTGGTAAAAATGATTTCTATGAGGATTGTGTGTTTGGTAAACAAAATAGGTCATCATTTCCTAAAGGAACTAATAAAGCTAATGGATTGTTAGAACTAATTCATTTGAATGTATGTGGTCCAGCAGATACAGATTCTTTGGGTAGATCTCATTATTATGTTTCCTTCATTGAAGATTACTCAAGATATACTTGGATTTATTTTATGCATACAAAATCTAAAGTTTTCACCAAATTTAAGGAATTTAAGGCATTGGTTGAAAAGAAAACAGATTATAAGATAAAAGTATTGAGATCTGATGTAATGGGGGTGAATATTCTTCTAAGGAATTTGATGAGTTTTGCAAACATGCAGGAATTGTTAGGCAAAAGACTACACCTTACACACTGCAACAAAATGGGGTAGCAAAAAGAATGAACCGTACATTAATGGAAAGAGCTAGGAGCATGTTAAGTAGTGCTAAGTTAGATAAATGTTTTTGGGAAAAAGTTGTTGGTATTGCTTGTTATTTAATTAACAAATCTCCTTATAAAGCTCTTGTTGATAAAAACACTTTATGAAATGTGGTTGGGTAAAGAGCCTTCGGTTTCACATTTAAGGGTCTTTGGTTGTGAGGCTTTTGTTCATGTGCCTAAAGAGAAGCGGTCTAAATTGGATCCCAAATCTCAAAAGTGCATCTTTGTGGGTTATGGTGAAAATATTAAAGGTTATAAACTTTAGAATCCACTAACACAAAAGATGATATTTTCTAGAGATGTTATTTTTAGGGAATTTAGAGCTAACTCTGAAGATGAGCAACCAAAGGAAAAGTAAAAAAAAATGCATTTTGAAACTAAGCAAGAAGATGCATATGTGGAAGAATAGAGATATGGACAAGACGATGGAGAAGAAGAAGAGAGTTCTAAAGAATCTTTTGTAACAGAAGAAGTTGAAAACAATGAGGATGAACATGAGGAACCTCTTACTCCACCTTTGAGAAGGTCCACAAGACAACGAAATCTAGTTGATAGGTATAGCCCACCTAATTTTCATTGTAAATTTTCTTTGTTATGTACTATTGATGAACCTAGATCCTTCTGGGAGGCTCTCTCTTCAAAAGAATGTGAGTCTTGGATGTAGGCCATGCAAGATGAGATGATGTCTTTGAAAAACTATGACACCTGGGATCTTGTTAGTTTTCCCAAAGGAAGAAAGGCCATTGGTTGTAAGTGGGTATATAAAAAGTTTGGTGCAAATAGTAAGATGGAACGGTACAAGGCCAGATTAGTGGCCAAGGGCTACTCCTAGAGAGAGGGAGTTGATTTTGGTGAAATATTATCTCCTGTTGCTAGGTTAACTTCTATTAGATTCATTTTATCCATTGTTGTTGCTTATGATTTAGAAATAGAACAAATGGATGTTAAAACTACTTTCTTGCATGAGGATCTCGAGGAAGAAATTTATATGCAACAGCCTGACAGTTTCGTCATGAAAGGAAAAGAACACTTGGTTTGCAGGTTAAAAAGCGGTCTCTATCACGGTTTGAAGCAGGTCACCTAGGATGTGGTACTGGGAATTTTGATGCTTTACATTAAATTTGGGTTTGTTAGAAGTGAAGAGGATCACTATGTTTATTTTAAAGTCATTGATGATCAGATACTATGTAGTTCATTGGTAACAATAAGGCAAAGATTAGGGAACTCAAAACTTAGCTTTCTGGCACATTTGATATGAAAGATTTAGGGGCTGCTAAATATATTCTTGGGATGGAAATCATTAGGGATAGGGTTCACAAAAAGATTTGGTTAAGTCAGAGTAAGTATGTTAACACTATTTTGTAGAGGTTTAATATGCAGGACTATAAACCAGTAAATATTCCATTTCATGTTGGTATTAAGTTAAGTTTAGACAAGTGTCCTGAATTAGATGATGATATTGATGAAATGTCTAAAGTTCCTTATGCTAGTGTTTTTGGTAGTTTAATGTATGCAATGGTTTGTACTAGACCAGATATAGCCCAAGCAGTGGGAGTTCTAAGCAGGTTTATGTCTAACCCTAGTAAAGAACATTGGAATTTTGTTAAAAGGGTATTTAGGTATTTGTGAGGCACTTCTAATTACTGTTTGGTTTATCATGGTACTAACAATAAGGATAAGTCATTGGACATACAAGGTTTTGTTGATGTAGATTGGGCAGGTGACTTAGATAGTCAAAGGTCCACTAGTGGCTATGTGTTTACTTTGTTTGGAGGTGTAGTGAGTTGGATGAGTAAAAGAAAAATTACAATTGCTTTGTCCACCACTAAAGCAAAGTATATGGCTGCTACACATACCTCTAAGGAGGTGGTTTGGTTACAAAGACTTGGTAATGGTATTGGTTTTGATTGCAAGATAGTGAGGATCAAATGTGATAGTCAGAGTGCCATATGTTTGGCTAAAAATCCTATGTATCATGCTTGTACTAAGCATGTTGATGTTCAGTATCACTTTGTGCGATAAATGGTTGAGAATGGATAGGTCTTGATTTAAAAAGTTGACACTTTGGATAATGTTGTAGATTCTCTAATGAAGCCAGTCACCACAGATAAGTTCTCTTGGTGTAGAGAGGCCATGGGCCTTGATCACTGTACTTAATTGTATGTAATTGTATCTTTATGGGTGTAATTTACAATGTATGATGTCAAGTGGGAGAATTTTAGGATTGAGGTGCCATCAACCTTGTAAATCCTTTAATTATTTATTCTCTTAAAGTGTTTTCAACATTTACCCATAAGAAGTGAAACCATTTGACCAACGGTGGTGAAAGAGACAATGTAAATGTAGTGTTACCGTTACCATTTGTCATTTAGGAAAAGGACAAAATAGCTAGGCATCCCACTTGGAATATTCTAGAATGAGGTTCTTAGGATGTTGTAAGAGCATCTATGACATGTATGATAGTTGTCATAAGATGCTATGATAGTATGACAAATTCCTATGATAGAATATGTTATCTTTGACCCTAGGTGCTCATGCATAAGTTATGCATTATGACAACTATAAGAGCATTTGTAAGAGGCTATTTTTAGGATGTCATGACCATTTCATTAAGGGAGGCATGGGTTTTTCTAGGTGGTATTGATACCTATTGTTTGGTGAAACCATGGTGGTTTTCATCCTCACAAATCTCTTTAAATAGGGGCCTTGAGCTCGAGTTATTCAATTTAGTTTTGTAGGTTTGCAAGGTAATAGGGTGCTATAGGATTTTACAGGGATGATAAGAGAATTCTATTGCTGCATGTAATATTTTAGAATATTAGTAATATACTTGCCTCTCTTTTGGTGGTGGAGCTTTTTTTCCCTTTGGGGTTTCTCCATGTAAATTTGTTGTTACATTTGTTATGATTCTTCTATCTCTCTCTCTCATTCTTTCTTCACACTCAGGCTAAAGGTTACTCTACATATTTCAGATTTGCATTTACCTATTTAAGTTCATTTTGCAAGTTTTCTTCACCTTGATTATCAACAATATTTATGTTCCTAATTCATGATTGGAGCTTTGACATTTATCTTGTGTAGTTTTCTTATGTATTGGGTACATTAATCATTTGCTTGATTACTTCATGATAGTTTTATGTTGCATTTTGAGTTTGGCATGGATTGGTTGGTTACAAGTCCTCATGGATACTTGGAGAAACAGGTGAGGCTTGAGTTCTCTTATGGTAAGAGATATATGTTGGAATGGTTACTTGTAAGAAAATATTTTTCAACAATAAAAACCTAGAAGCCTACACCTTGGTTGGACGTGAGTTCAACAAACTCGATTGTTTCACATGCCTCCAAAGAGGCAGTTTGGTTATAGAGACTTGGGAAAGGTATTGGTTTTAATTGCAAGTAAGTTAAACTTGAATGTGATAGTCAAAATGCTATTTGTTTAGCCAAAAATCCTATGTATCATGCTCGTACTAAGCATGTTGATGTTTAGTATCACTTTGTGCGATAAATGGTTGAGAGTGAGAAGGTATTAATTGAGAAAGTTGACACTTTGATTAATGTTGTAGATTATCTTATGAAACTAGTTCTTATAGATAAGTTCTCTTGGTTTTGAGTATTAATCATTTTCTTGGAGCTTCATGATTATGCAGGTTGCATTTGAAGTTGGAATGGATTGATTAGTTGGTGCAAGAAGGCCATTGGCCTTGAGTCTTGTACTTGATTTATAATAATGATTCCTTTTTTAGAATAATTGCAATGTATAATGTCAAGTGGGAGAATGTTGGGAATGGGATGGCATTTAATTACAAATCCTAAACATATTTCATGTATCTCCTAAGTCCTTGGAAAGTGTTCCCCAACACTAGGATTAGAAAGAGATTAAATTTGAATGAAATGAACATGTAAATTGACATTTGTAATTAATTCTAAATGATAGGAACATGTGAGGGCGTCCAAGAAGAGTTCCTAAATAATAGGAGCACATGGGGCACCCACATGGAAGGTGGAACCCACCTTGAGTTAAGTTAGTTGTTTGGAGAAAAAGATAACACTTCAATAATGCATGTAAAGATCCTAGAAGTTAGGGATTGATGTTTGCATGGAGTTCAGTTCAGTTCAATATCAATTTAGTTTAGTTTAGTTTAGTTTAGTTTAGTTCAAATTCAGTTGAGCTCAGTTATGGTTTAGTTATATTTAGTTGCATGTTAGTTAACTTCAGTTGGCTTGAATTTCATGCTAATGACTTGAGTTGCATGACAAATAACAGGTGACTACTTACAATTAACAGGGGATGATCAATCATGCATGATATTTGCATGAATGGTAGAGATATATGTTTCAGTTAACAGAGATTGATTTGGACCCACCTTGGGAGCCCAAGTTGGCATCTTGGAATTAACACTTTTGCATGATAAAATATTTTATAAGGCTGAGCTAAGTGGGCCCATTCTTGGGTGCCAACTTTGAGGAGAAGCTTACAAGATATCTTTGTAATCAACATTGAGTTATGACTTCAGTTTGGGACGCCCAAATTGATGGAGGACTTGGTTTGACATTTTTTTTCATAGAAGAACTCTACTTGCAAAGAATAGGCATAGGTTTTGTGAGATAAGCTTTGTGCTTTGTAATTGTAAACTTTTTGTAGTTTGCAAGGCTCATTATTGTCTATTTATTGCAGCAAGTTGAAGAGAGTTTTAATAAGATTTTATTGCAAGTTGTGAAGAAGAATTGTTGAAGGCAAAAGAAGCATCTCAAGCAAGAATTAATAAAGAATTATTGTAATCTTGTTCTAAGGTTAAACAATACAAGCACTATTGATTTTGGTGGAGGAGTTTTTTTCCCAAAAGGGTTTCTCCATGGTATATGTTGTGTCACTTCTATCTTCTGGTCTTATTCTTCTACAATCTTCTATCTATTTCTAAAAATGGTAAAATGAATCTAAACAGATAATCATCCACAAAGAAAGTGTAACAAAGAACACTTAATTAGATCTATAATATAATAGTTTTACAAGTTCCAAATCTATATAATTACCTCCATTTTCAACACAAGGGTGGCAAGAAGAAGAGCGGGAAACCTACAGAAGGGCCATTTACTGAAGCATAAGAGGATCCTGTGCAAGAAGAGGGGCAAGTTGAGGAAGAAAGATATAAGGAATCAAAATTGTCTCCTCATGAGAACATCCTTGAGGATCCTCCTATCTCCCCTCCTCCAATTTCCAATGTTGTATCTACTCCCACTCCTCCTATAACCTCACTTGTATCTAGTGTTCTTGTTAATGTTCCTCCTTCAGTTACAAATGTTGTTGCTCTTGCTATGTTAATTCATTTTGTGCATTCATCTCCTATATCATGGTAACCATTTAGAAGTCCAAAATAAGGTTTAGATAATTTTATGGTTCCCCTATGTCATTACCAAGCTTTTCTTCACCATCTTTTGATCTTACATCACATTAAGACTTAGAGAAGTTCATAAATGAATCTATTCAAGTGTCTAGTGTTGAAATTCCAAATGTTGTTTTAACTGATACTCCTCGCATTGTGACTACCACTTTTGTGAGTGCAACAACTATATCACATACAATGACTACACATCCTAAAGAGAGCTCACCACTCTTGCCTTGGTTGTCATCACAAACACTAAAGAGGAGAAAAGAAGCCATCTCTCCAGATGAGCTTGACTTTGCACAACTTACATCTACTAAAACAAGAACCAAGAAGAAAGCAAAGACTCTCTCCAGGTTGTTCAATAAAGAGGGTAATAGGTATGCAGAGGTAGCTCAGCTTCCCCCTGACAAAGATTATGAAGAGGTGGATATCACATACTACTCTATCACAAGGGTGGAATTGGGCAAGGTAACTCATGAGAGTGCAAAGGAAGATGTTCAATCTACCCTGGATTCTCTCATAGAGAAGTTTGACAAGGAAAATAAAATGAAGGATCACTATAAGGTGAAGGTAGAACAACTTGCAGCTATGCTACAAAAGATTACCCAATCTTCTGAATCTGTTGAGCCTGAGGCAATTGTAGTTGGTGTTGAAAATCCTATCATTTAAAAGGTAGAAAAGATGCACACTAGGGTCAAGGTGATAGTGAATTTCTTGATCAGATTGTTGCAAGATGGTGTGTCCCTTGGTCTCCTTGGTCCAACGCTACGCTTGGGTTCATGACATGGTTTAACCACCTCCCATGGATCTTGTATTAATCTAGAAATTGTATCGAGGATTAACAGGTTGATCTTTTGGTGCAAATACAACCACCAATGTAATAATTGATATCAGAGCTGAGGTCATGGGTTTGAACCCCTTGCTCGCGTTGGGGGGATTGTTGCAAGATGGTGTGTCCCTTGGTCTCCTTTGTGTAGCACGGTGCTTGTGTTTGTGACATGGTTTAATCGTCTCCCGTGGATCTTGTATAAATTTGGCAGTTGTATTAGGCATTAACATGTTGATATTTTGGTGCAACAACAACCACCAATGTAACATGGATGATCATCCTAGGAGAAAAACTTTTGAAGTTGGCCATTGAAAATCTTGGGAGAATGGAAGACATGATGGCAAGGCTGGATGAAACCATTAATACTCTTTCTCAAGAGAAAGAAGATGTGGAAAATAAAAGGCAAGAATGGATGAAAATGAAAAACTGAAGATAGACACTCTAGTGGAAGTTGGGATCATTCTTGATAGAGATTTTTATGTAGAAGTGAAAGAAACTATGCTTCATAAAGAGACCATCATCGTTGATCTACTCAATGATTTTCAAGTTGCTTGTGAGGTTGGAGAAGAAAATGATATGCAACTTATCCATAAGATTGAAGAACTTCCATGTAAGTTACAGGATGATGATCAAAAGTTTCTTTCACCATACATAGTTGTCCAAGAGTTCACCAGCATGATTCAAAGGGAGTTCGAAGATCAAGCATTCTTAATGCCTCAAATGGATAAACTCCTAGACATTTAGTTAAGTTTGGACAATTTTAAAGTGTTCATGGGAAGGCATGAAAATAGTTGTAACACTGTAAGAAATTTAGTTACAAGAGTTTGTGGCATCTTCGAGCATACTTCAAGACCAAACGATAATGAAGTGCGAGAATTCCTAAAGAAGCACGATGATTTTCTCATGAAGGACGGTGGAGAAGGCTAAATCTCCCTTGTATTGGTTTTTATTATTTCCATTTTTTTGAAATTAGTCAAAGACAATTTACATGTCATTTGTCATTTCCAAAATTGTAAATACATGTAACAACAATGAATTCCTCCAATAATTTTTTACTCCAATGTTGAATAAGTGAAAGTAGTTAGACTCCAATGTTGAATAAGTTAAAGTAGTTAGATATTTCCTAGATTATCTCTTTTGCTTTCATCTATAAATATGAGAGAGCTCTTTTGTAATTGATACCTTTAATCTTATGCAACAAAGTGTTGCCCAAATTGTGACTCAACTTTGAAACTTTATGTTCAAATTGCAAGATCAAATTCAGTTAATAAAAGGAGGCAAAGTTTGATTTCAACCTTTATTTTGAATCAAATTTGTATGAGTGACAATGTTCTTATGTCTTTCTTTCTGATTTCTCTTATTGTTAATTGGATAAGTGGCAATTCATTCTTATGATTGGAAGAACGTTCAAGATAGTTTATATAAACTTTGTGTTATATTGATTACTTGGAATTGTGTGATGTAAGTGTTTCTTGGTGGAGATTATCAAGACTTTGAGCTTAGATTATTCACTTTATGTTCGGTTCCATTGGTGAAGCAAGTCGATAGACTTTGTGCTACAACGTGCATCATTTGTTACTACAAAATTATCATACAAGGCAACAAGAAGATTTTGGGCTTTTTTGTGTCTTTTAGTTGCTTTTAATATAGTTATACCGGTACTCTTTGATTACTCTTATGTTTAATCAAGAATATTGGTGATTATTTCTTAGGTAGATATTTAGAAGTGTAGAGCATTGTAGAATATTACCATTGAACATTGTAAACATATTTTCTAAAAGAAGAGAAAATTCTGAATGTAACACCCCCCCCACATGGTTAAAGATAGTGTAAATACTTTTAGCTTAGCATAGTTTAATTTTTTTCCAATAAGTAGCAAGAAGGGAGCATCCCCTTTCATAGAGGAGAGAACATGCTCATCAAAGTTGTGGCTGAAACTACTATTTTGTAATTTGTAAAGGGATTACAAAATATTCACCCAACACGTACACAAGCCCTTGAGCCTAACCAAACGAATATAACAAAAGAAAAGGATACTTAATCTTTCAAACTTACAATAATTTTCAGCCCACAACACACACATAACTAAGATATTCTCGGATCTATAAGCTCAATTGACCATGAAATGTAATGATTTACAATACAAGTCTGATTAAACATTAACACAATGGTTTAAAATGAAAAACAAGATCTAGTCTTAATCATAGACTTATATAATGCATTCAAAAAATTTCTCGACAAGATAGATCATAGACCTCTCAGGTATTTCATTCTAGGAATTTATACGTCCAAGCAGGAAATTTGAAACAGAACAATTTTAAACAACAAAATCAAACACACCCATACACAATAGATCCTCCAGTAAAAATGAAATACAAATTCATTGAAGTATGATCCTTTCCATCTGCTCTTAACATAGGATTTCCTCTATCTCCTCCCTCGATTTCTTTCTTGCTTAGTTCATATAAACGACCAAGAAATGGAAATGAGAACGTTTCCCAAAACACCCCCCATTCTTGAAATGTTCCAAAAAATAAATAACTTTATTTTTTCATCTATATTATTTGGAAAAATAATAACTTTTTTTATATGTATTATTTATTTATTATAATAATTTAAAATGAATATTTGCTCCTTTCCAAGAGATTTAGTTAACCTAAAAAAAAATTGACATTTTTTTTATAGGTAAATTGTGGGAAGGGCCCACTCCCATATATTAAATCATAAAGAATAAAAGTTACAAATCTGCCACAAAGAGAAACATAGGATAGAGAAAAAATTTGAGAACAAAGAGAACCAAGCTTCTAGAACCACACATTAGAGAAGGGGAAAGAAATCAACTAAGAAAATAATACATAAATCAGAATCTAGCCTGGATGACACCAAACCTCCACGGAGAGAAGGTTCTTTTGTTGTTTTGAGAGAGGAGAGCATCAATGGCCCATGAGAGCCCTCCTCAATGGCCTCCTTTCCTTCAATTCTTAGCTTTTCAACCTCATAATTTCACCCCTTTTTCTTTTTGGATACGCCAAAATCAAGTTTAAGCTTATTTCTTGCAATATGAAAGAGTCCAAGTTTTTGAGGCGAATCCAAAACCAAGTCGGGCCCAAAACAATCATGGTTGAAATCTCCTAGATCATCATGAAAGGAAAGGTCTCGTAAGAATTTGAATCAGCCTCATCGAAATTGGGAGAGGCCTCAAGAAGGTCATTTCCAGCAAAATTATCCTGCTAAGGAGAAGACGCTAGAGGCTAATCAGAGTCCAACCTAGACACAAGTTGGGCAACAAAAAACTTGCCATGGTTTCACCAAATAAAATCAGCATCTGGAGAGCCATTTTTCTTAACCCATTTTTTAAGACTAACATATCTTAACCTATCCTGGTGTTTGCATGGACACACCTTGATTTTATGACCCAGCATGTCGCAATGGAAGCAATGAAACAACAATCCTTCAAAATTTAAAAATTGCGTTTAGATGCCATAAGAAGAATGGATCTGAATAGAGTGTGAGATGGGTTTAGAGATGTCAACCATAATGCAAACTCAGTAAAATCTACTTCTAAGAGCAACCATCTCAGTGTCAATCTTGACAAAGGCTCCAATACGATTAATCAGATTGCTAATTAGATCAATATTCCTGAGAACCAAAGGCAGGTTATAGAGTTGATCCAAACAGGAATGTCAGTTATTTTGGCAGTGGAAAGATCAAAGAAAGGGGTCCATGAAGAGATAAAGAGGCTAAAGTGTTTGAAGAATGAAGGACCATTTTGGAGAAGAAAATTGCAATCTTCTTCAGAGCTGAAGGTGAGTAAAAAAAAATTGAAGTCCAAAGATTGAACCTTGGGGGAAGCCAGGTTGCTCCAGGTAGATCTAGCCCATTCGATAACATAGTCTATAAATGGATGCCTATGTAAGAATATCAGGACCAAAGATCGATTTCTAATCTCCTGAGCAATTGCATCCACAGTCATCTGAGATGCAAAAATATAGAGGTTAATCGAAGAGAAACACCTCCATATCGCCTAAGGAAAGAGATGGATCGTCAAAGGTAGGCTCCACGGAGGGAGAAGCGGGAGGAACAAGCAGAGAACTAAGAGAAGGCGAGCAAGGATTTGACCGTCTAATCCATTCAAGGCAGAATGTCATGCACTCATGGTATGGGTTAGAACTATTTTTCCAAGATGAAAGTCTAGAAGGATTCAGAGAAGGAGCCCCAAACTCGACACCCACCACCGAAGATTTAGAATAGGATGAGCCAGGGTTAGCCTATTGAATTTGCTCTAGGTAAAAATCCGAGCACACATGGTATGGGTTAGCTTTGTTTTTGCAGGCAGAGAGAGTGTGAGGATCCAAAATAGGATCCTCAAACCTACCACCAATTGCAGCAACCTAGATCAATTCCATAGGATCAGACCCTGCCAAAGGCAAAGGAGGATCTGAAGGAATGTTGTTCTCTCGTGATGCACTAGATTGAAGTGCACAGTAGTGCTATCCATCCCCATTTGATTTGCACACATCATCCTTCTTGGAGCCTACTAGACATTTGCATTTATGTTTCTTCACACCCTCCACACGCAATGTACACCCATCCAAGCCGTCACATTCGCACTCTGCACTAGCGTGCATACTCCATTCCAACATTCTCACAATGAATTTACTTATTATAATTTACTTGGAAAATATTATTTTCTAAGTTAATTACACCTTTCAAAGGAGGGATGTGACATCCTTCCCCCTTAATCGTGTGTCGTCCCAATGCACATAAGTTTCAAATAATGATCAACATAAGTTTGATAAAGTTAACTTGTTATTATATCTAGTATAATAATCAACAAGGGTTCTCACCTAATTTCACTATACCTTATAATTTGAATGATTTTACTGTGATACTTATGATATTCATGTTGTACTTGCAAATTCAAAATAATGTGATTCCTACATCCAATAATTAATAGGCATTACCATGATGTTAGTATATAACCCATATACGAAAGAAATTATTTTATTAGTTTCTTTTCCAATTCATAAAATAATCTCATTTCATTAGCCATCAAGTAAAATATTTATTAGCCTCAATATAACTATAGTCAAGTGCTCTTTGCCTGAATAGACATGCATAGTGTCTTCAAAATCATACCTCTAATATTATAAAAAATGAAAGTATTATAAGGAAGATTTTACCTTTCATAAGACATTTGTGTTATGAAATATGAAATGGATAGGTCATTCCTTTTTATCTTCTTATCTAAATAATATTGCTTTTAACATCTTTAACTATTTTTACATTGTATCAACATGAATTCATCTTAAGATTAATAAAGATAGTTGTTTGGCATGGAAGGATAAGGTAGTTGATAGTCAAAGTTAAATCATGGAACCCATAAATCAAGGCCACAAGAGTAATTGAGAATGATATTATTGGTTCACCTTGTATGAATACTTCACAGTCCACTTATTTGGTAAACAATTATGGTTTAAATAAAGTTACTTAAACCTACAAACCTGTCGATCTTGATGATGGATATGATTTGTCCTCCAAAATTTCATCTCCAAGATTTATTATAATTCTCTTCCTTTAATTTCCTAGTAATCTTATCCAAATAATATGTTCTCTTCTCCCTAAATAAAATCTCATGCTTTCTTTCATGGTTAGAATATTTGCAAGAATAATATTACATCCAATGATGATTATTGTCGATGAGCTAAGTAAAACATTTAATTGTTGAGTTACATCCCAATACATCTTATAAGAATCAAGACACTATCATTTTAGCTCATAAATTTAATGTTCATAAAAAAATTTCCATATGAAGTATCATACCTTCAACCATCTTGGTTATTCATATATTATATAATTTCATTGTAGCTCAATAATTTACTCAATATCACATTCAACCTAGTCTTTCATATATCCCAATAAGTGCATTTCTTACTATTAATCTCCTTTTAAAACTTATCAAAGACCTTCCATGAACATGGAGAGGGAAACTTACCAAGATTCATGGTATCAATTGAATTATCCAAACATGATCATCTTAAAATTAGAGTCAACAACACATTGAATGAATATTCATTCCTTAAGAAGTATCCATCTCATCAATAAAATGCAAGAAAAATATAAAATGGAAAATAACAATTTGATGTCTTAGCTTCTCAAAATAAACCAAAATGCTTCAAATTATACATATAAGGTTAAAAGGAAATCTCAAGTTCAAAAGATACGCTCATCGAGTGAGTAAACCATTTTCAACATATGATTATTTATATAGATTATGCACAAGATTTCCAATCATATAAGCATTCAATCATACTTAATACACAGGTACATATCATGTACTGATACCATTTAATTTATGATATACATTTGTTCAATTGCATACTCAAGTACTTCTATCCATACAGGATAGACATTTGTCCATTCAGGACAGGCATCCAACCATACGAGTCAGGAATTTGTCCATATGGGACAAGAATTCATCTATTAATTTGAGATAGGAATCTATTCAAATGGAATAGGCATCTATCCATATAGGATAGGAACATGCTCTGGCTAGAGACTTACACTCATTGGGACCATCCGGGTTCTGAGTCACTCTCTAAAGACTACACTTCCCTATTGGAAGTGCACCAAGGTTGTCGTCTTTAGGATTGTTTCTAAAATTAATAATTAGCTTGAGTCTTGTCTCAGAATTTGACCTAAAGCCTTGGGGAGTCAAGTGAATCCATCCAGGATTCTTTCAAGTATACAAGGAACATATATATATTAAAAAGGTTTCATTCCTTCTTTTAATTCTTAAGGCTTGATTAGAATTCTCCTTGTTTTAGCCAACAAGATCTTATTTCAAAGAAATAAAATTTCAAAACTGATATCTGACCTTTAACTCAAACCATTTGAGTGAATGCCACTTATCCCTATTCTTTTCCTTCCTCAACTTTTGGATCTTCCCATTCCTGAGACATAAAATTCAATATTTGTTAGACTACATTTATAAATCAAAATTTAGTTTTTGCATCGTGAGCTTTGGTAGTAGGTCATCAGGCCTAGTGTTTGAACCAAATGCTCTGATACCACATGTAACAACCCGATCAGATAAACTAGAAATTTTTGCTAAGTATTTTTTAACGATTTATATAAGAACCATATAAGTAACATAATATTGCAACTTCAAAAATAATTGAATTCCAACACTATTTCCTTACATTTGTAATGGTGCATATAAGAATTGTTTTTTTTAATATTATATAATTGTTAGAGAAAATGATATATTTATATGACAAGGTTTTAAAGACATGAATCAAATGCCTATATCAAATATAGATAGGTAGATAGATAGAGAATTGTATTTCTAGAGCCAAGAAAAGCTACAAGGGAGTAAGATTCATTAACAACTATAAAAAAAAAATCTAACATGCAATTGTGAGTGGAAGAGGTAATTCAAGGAATGTTGCCAGTGGAGAAGTATAACCACCATTATAAATTGAATAAAAAGAAATGTCACAAAATTAATGAAACCATCACACTACTTTATTTAACTATTTAATCACTGTATTATCCATCTTATCATGCTCCCCATCTTTTATATTCATTGCATATCCATAATGGTTATTTATGGAAGGTTTTAGATAGATGACATGATATTTATACACATAAAAAAATATCAGAAGAATAGAATAATAGAGAAAGAGACAGTAAGGTAGCGAGAATTCCATCTAAAAATGGCTTTTCACATCAAACTACCTCTAATTCAATGAAATAAAATGATTAAGGCTTTTGTTTGACTATGAATTTTGAAAATTAGGTAAGTGCTAATTTGTTCAGTGAAGTGATAGTTGCTTTTAACCAGCCTATCTTCCTAACTATAATAAAGGAAACCCATATTAAAGCTATGGTCCTATAGAGAAGGGTTAACTTATCTTAAAAATTAAATGCTTTATACTAATGCCATGTGAAGATAAAATCCTTCAAAGTGGCATGGTAACTTCAACACCACTACACAAGTAGCCACTGAGAGTTAAAGGACCCAAAATAAGGACCGATTATCTAAGATAACATTCTAATTAAATTTGTACTAGATTATGCCTCATATCAAGGGACCTTCCTTTGCAAAAAATTAAATGTAGAAGCTCATTAATCACCCTTGACTGTAAAGTGGTGGTCTAAAAATTTATGAAAGACTCAGGATTATAATCTTAACATCTTAACATTGTTCAAATCTTATTCAATGGTGGATCTCTTTTATTGGAACATGTTGGTAGAGCTAAAACTTGTAGATAAATACACAACCAAAAGTTGATCACCTAAAGCTTCAATACAATTTAGAGATTCTTTGCAAATCTAGGGATAATCATTCGATAATTTACTCGGTGTTTTAATTCCTTAACTTGAAAACAAGGTGAGGAAAAGCATTAAATTTAACCAATTTAATTTTTATATGACTAGAATATCAATGAGGCAGATTCAATCACTAATGAGTCATAGACTATGGTCATTTCTAGGTAATTTCAAAATAAAGATCTGAGTTCAATTCTAATGGTTATGATCTGAGTTGAATGACCATGATAATGCAAGTCACTGAGTTAATATAAATGCAATTCCTTGGTAACCTTGGTATGAAGTCAAGTTAAATCATCCAAAAATTAAAAATTAATTATACAGAGATACAAGGTAAATCATACATGTTAAATCCCTTGAAACACTACACTCTTTTTTTGGTAATCACTCCTAGAATTTGTGTTTTCCTCCTCCCTTTCTATCCTCCTTTTTCTCCAAATAAAGTAATCCCCCCGACTTATTTTATTTCTTCCACTTATTACTTTCCTCCTTCATCCATTTGAAGAGAAAAATCTCTGCCCATTCATGAAAGTCGTTGTGATGCTTATCATCCTTGACCTTGTATCTGGATTTAGGTTAAAGTTGCTCCCCTTTCTGCATTTGCATTCTATGTAAACAAGAAGAATTTAGAGACATGGAGCTATTTATACTGTCCAATCATAATTGCAAAGGTTGTTTGTGCTCATTATTTCCTCCCTCTTCCATTATATATTTGAATGTGGTGAGTCATTGCTTAACTCCATTAATACTCTTGGCAACTTTTAAGTTGAGATCCATGCAACTTTAGGCAAGCATTACAATAACTCAACATCAATATTTACACACCTATAATCTTGGAAAAAGTAATTTTATGGTGCACATCCGAGTATTAACTCATAAATTTTAAATTCCCTTTCGGAGTAATGATTGTGAACATGCCATGATAGACTACTAATAATTTCTCAAATACAAAAAAAATCTTCAATAACAAGGCTCTCTTTGAGTGTTACATAAGTCCTCCTCGAGCCTAACCAAACAAACATAAGAAAAGAAAAGGATAATTAATCTTTCAAGCTTATAATAATCTACAACCCACATAACACACAAAACTAAGATATTCTCATATCTATAAGCTCAATCAGCATGAAATGCAATGATTTACAATACAAGCCTTATTAAACATTAACATAGTGGTTTAAAATGGAAAACAAGATCTAGTCTTAATCATAGACATATATAATGCATTCACAAGTTTTCTTAACAAGATAATTCATAGACCTCTAAGGTCTTTCATTCTAGAAATTTATACAAAGAACGTAGCAATTGCAGAATTGGAGGCGTCTATTTATCAAGATGATTATGAGTCACCATTTCATTTAATAAGACTACTAAATGAGAGTAAATTTTCTATGATTGGGGATCCAACATGACTATTTCCACAATCCACATTTTTTTTCCCTTTGCAACATAGTTTCAGTCCTAATCAACTTCTTCTACCTTTTCAGTTATGTTTTTAGTTATGCAGGCTTTGTCACACTCTATTTTATTGGGGAGTGGTGATTAGCATTTAGATTTCTATTTTGAGTCCTTGTTTCAATAAGACTCCCACACACCTATATATAGGGTTCAATGGTCGAGGAGAATAGCTAGTGTAGTAGATATAGCAGACAAATATGTTCAGATAGTTTTCTTTTGTTTACACATACATTGTTTTATTTCCAATCATGGTTTTATGAATAAGATATCCCTGAAGATTCTTATTGGATTGTGATATCTTTTGTTATGCAATGAAGAGGTTTTCAGTTACTATTATGTTTAATTGATTTGAGGAGATAGATTTGAGTTAATCCTGTGGAGATAGTCACTTGAGCAAAGGGCCACTCAAGGTAATTGTTCCCCACTTTAATTTCTGCATATTAATTTATGTTGTTACAATAGTTACTTCTATTATTGTATTTGTCTTATTCAGATTCTTCATGTTGTAAATGTGAATGAAATCATGAATAAGATCTTGTCTTGTATTTCATGCTTTATTTGTCTTAATGTATTATCCTACGGAGTAAGTCGAGTTAATAGCATTGGTTAGTTATAGAGTTTAGTTTTGGTAGTGAACTAGTCACAGTCTTTAGCTATAAGTACCCATAGCAATAGTTCCAAATTCTTTTTTTTTACTGTTATGTATTTTATGTTTTCCTACATGTGTAAACACCTATACTAAGATGATGTAGGTAGTATAGAGTATTTGAATACAAATTCAATGCCAGTATCATCACAAGCTTATGTTAGCCCTAGTTGATAATTAAATGGAATCCTTGCAGGGTTTTGGTGGATTGCTCAATTAGGAACCCCCTTTGAATTGTGTGTATAATACCAAGTTTATTAAAAATTAGTTGGGCCTATATATTTTTGGCATTGTTGTCGAGGATGGTGCTACTTTCAAAGATTCGTATATGTATTTCAAGTTTTCATAGTTTAGTATTTTTTTCCAACATTGGGATAATTAGGTTTTATTCCATCAATACCAGAACATTTTATTAACATTGTGCAAGATTTATCGATATACAAAGTCATACCTATTGTATGCAAAGTTAGAGAGATGCTTTGGGAAGATTTATCCCCTCAATACACAAAGTTAGAGAGGATATTGGTGGTCAAAGTGACTAGAGTGAGGGTATTCCTGATGAAGAACCTTCCCTTTCACCAACATCTGCTACAAATATAGAGACCTTCCAAACCATGGTTGATGCAATGGTGGATGATCCACCTAAACATGTAACTTTTGAGTTTCCCATTTCCAACCAGGAGAGAACAACTTCCTTGAAGAATATACCTTTTTCAACATTTCCTATATTTTATGGTTTGGTTACTAAGGATCCAAATACCTTCTTGTTTAAGTTTAATGTGTTGTGTAGAAGCTATGATTATACAATAGACACACATAGACTCAAACTGTTTCCAAAAACCTCGAAGGATGTTTCCTTAAGATGTTTATGGGCTTGGGAAGAGATGTTGTTCCAAATTAGAATACTATGAAGACAAAGTTCGTGGAGAAATACCAAGACTATTGTAAAGGAATTTACAGAAGAAGAGATGACATTTTTTGGATGTCTCAAAAGAAGGATGAATCTTTAGAAGACTACATGAAGAGGTTCTAGCTTTTCCTTAAGAAATCCCACCAAAATAGGCTCTCTAATGAGTCTCTAAAGCTAGTATTTTTGAGAGGGATTAATGAGGATTGTATGGATGCACTTAATCTCATTGGGGAAGGATACATTTCTCAAGCACCATTTGAGGAGATTTACAAGGAATGCAAGAACTATTCAAGGTATTTCACAAAGAAGGTTAGAGGATTTGATATCTTCTTCATTGAAGTTATTTCCAATCAAATCAGTGGTCTTTCATAACTTTGCATCCAATTCAGTCATTTTCCTTAACTTATCTTCCGCTTGTGCTAGTTCCTGTATACTTTTCTTGTCATTTGTAATTTGATCTTGAGCGAGCCCATTGTTCCTTCGAGCCTTTGCTACCCCATTCATCTTCTTAAAATCATTTTTCAATCCCAAGGTCCTCACCCTACCATTTCTAGGGCACAAATCAAATATTAGAGTTTTCCTCCAATTTTCCCATTTTGTGATTATTTCAATCTCACGTCAATGTGAGCTATTGGGCTTGCTTTCTAAACAAATCCTAACATGAGTACCTATACCATCAGGGTTTGATCTTTTTTCTACACAAATGTAAGTCCCCATTTGGTTACCGGTTTCCACTATGGTTTCAGGGTCCCATAACTCTAATGGTAATTCTGGAAGTTTGAACCAATCTTGTATTTTTCCATGTTGTGACGACATGGATCAAAACTTACTTCTCACCTTCTAATGTAGAATCCACATCCATCCATTAACCAAACACCACTTTAAATTTCTTCTTTTATCTTTTCTAATAGAAACATTACTACAAAGTATCCATTAGCCAATGGTGTGAATTACAAATCTTTCCCCCAACAACCCTAGCGCCAATTAACAAAGTTGTCCCAATTTAAATCCTTGACATACCATTTTGTGTGAGTAAAATATGCGTAAATGATAATCAACACAATCAATAAGACATTATATCAATAGATCTAAACAAAGATTAATCTAATTTAAGCAAGAATCTACTGAAAGCGTCATATTGCTCTCTATCTCCAAAAATTTATTAAATCACAGGGCTCTCTGATTTTGTAAGCATTGCGACTGTTAAAATGCCAATCTAGAGAATGAGAATGATAAGCTATATGATTGCTAAATGATATGCAAGCTATATGATGTAAAAACTATGATATTGATTGCTGATAATGAAAGCTATATGCTATGATATGATATTGAAAGATATATTAAGATGCAATCTATGATGAAAGACATGGTTATAAACTAAACGAATGAAATGATTCTAAATTGCTCAAAAGCTGTAAATGTATTTTTACAGAATAATTTTGAACAAGAGTTGGGATCCATTTCTTGTAGACAGAGGTTGTATTTATAGATTCCCGGCAACACATTTGTTAAGGGGCAACAAAGCAAAGGTTTGAATTTGATATGAAGGATTGAATGGTGAAGGATGAAGAAGCCTAAGATGATTATGGAGATTGTTCCTCCCCACAAAAACACTCAGCCAAAAGATAGGAAGAATCAATTGAAGAAGATGAAGAAGTTTGCCTGCAAATTTGTCTCCAAATTTTCCTATGAAGGTTGAAATGAATTAAATTAGATATCAAATATCTAATTTGGTAGGTAGATATGATTAGCTATAGAAATATGTTTCAATTGAATATTTAGATTTATTCAATTTAGGAAAAGAAGATATTTAATTTAATAAAACAAACTATCGAAGTCTATGTTTATTAAATAAATATGGAAGAAATATCATAATTAAATAAAACAAAGTATGAAACTTGTTTATTTATTTTGGATGAAATGATGTGATTAAGATGGAAGATAATTATAGAAGAATTCAATAATTAAATAAAACAAAGTATTAAATTCATTTATTTAATTAAGATGAAATAATATGATAAAAATGGAAGAATTAGAAGTGAACCATATAAATAAATATTTCTATTTATTTAATAGTAGAGGAATTAAAGGTTAATTAATCAAATAAATCGTATTTAATTAATTAAATTATCTAGACCATTTTTAGGTGCATACATTTTGTCCCTCTTTGAAGTGATGTGTTTACGCATTGCTTCAAAGAAAATTTTGTTGTTGCTGCTAGTATCGACGAATTTTTTTAGTATGCCTTAGACATTGATTTTGCTGTGATGATGGACATATGCCCCCTCGAGAGATAAATTGTATGAATTTTTTATTGTCTAGATTTTTTTAGAATTTTTCAAGTTTTTAATGATTTTTGTGATGATTTGATGATGTTATGAATATTTGATGAAGCAACGATTTATCTCGCGACAAATAATTCTAAAAAATGCCTCTGTGATGAAATTTGAATTAAGCCCCTTTGAAAGAAATTAAATAAATCCCTTTAATCACTCTATTAAAAAGCTAAAAGGTTGATTTTGAATTCATTTGTGCATATTGAGTTTTTGAAAATTTGAGAGAGAGTGATTTTGAGCCATTTGGAGCAAAATGTCAATCCCCTACCACACTCATTATTTCAAGCGCGTGCATCAACACAACCACCCGGTTGCCTATGAACCTCCGGTATGTACTCATGAACCTCCTCGTTTTTCACAATTTTTCATTTTTCACATGTTTTATTTTGGTTGAAATGTTTTAGTTTCTTTTAGCGCATATGTAGGTCACAGTAGCGCATCAAACCATTGTTTTAACACATCCCATAGTTTAGCGTGTTGGTCAATTTTTATAGTGCATAGATAGGATGAAATAACGCATAGGTATTGTAGTGCATAGGTCAGATATTGTAGCGCATCCATAGGCTAAAATAGCGCATAGATTGATTCAGCACAGACTTCATAATTTAGTGCATTGATCCTTTGAAGTGGCGCATCCAAGGTTCTAGCACATTAGTTTGCTAAAATGGCGCATCCAATGATCTAGTGCAATGACCGCCTATTTTAGCACATTGAGATCTTTTAATGGTGCATTGAATTTTGTGGTGCATCAAAACATTGTTTTGGCGCATCCAAGTTAGAATGATGTAATTTGTAAATTTTGTCCTTGATTTTGTTGATTTTCGATCGTGTCAGCCGTTGATTTGATATGATTGATGATCATGATAGATTAGATGTTGATCAACCTCATGATAGACGAGGTTTGATGATTGATTGATGATAATTAACCTCATGGTAGGAGAGGAATAATTATAGTTTGATTGATAAACCTCATGATAGGCAAGGTGCAATAAAGGATTGATGATTGACCTCATGATAGGTGAGGTTCAATGATAGATTGCTCACGAGATTTCATCAAAATCTCACTAGAGTTGATTTGATTTGATAGTTTGATTGATGCTTGATCAATTGACAAAGATTACTAACTTTTGATATTTTGTGATGATAGGAGTTGTTGAAAAACTTACAGATCCGAGAGTAGTTTCCCAAGACTTTTGATTTGATACCGCATCTAGTGCAGGCTAAGACAGCAGTGATCACTCGACATGGTTTGTCTTCTCTTTTATCTATGCCCCAGATTAGGATTAATCAGGGTCTCTTGACAACCCTAACAGAGAGGTGACATAGCGAGCATAATACCTTCCACCTTCCTACCGATGAGATGACCATCACTCCCGAGGATGTATGGCATATTTTTAGGATACCTATTGTTGGGGATGTTGTAGTTTATGATTCTCAGAGCAGGGCGAGACCAATGCTCTATATAGAGTGTTTTAGAATGATACGATTTCTGGATACGAGATTCCATGGTGAGAGATGGTGGATGCCTATGCTACCCTACCATCGGTACTTGTTGGTTTCATTGGAGGGTTCCTTTGTCCTGATCATGGGTCAAAGGGACTTTTTTTTGGTTGGGGCCATATTTTGGAGAGTATGATTGTTCACGGTACCAAATATGCATGGGGTATGTGTATGCTTGCTCATCTTTACCATGATTTGCATCAGGTGGTCTACCTCTGAGGTCATAGTTTTTCTTCTGGGGTTACATTACTTTAAGTGTGGGTGTGGGAGCATATAGCTATTACATGTCCAATGATGGTGAGACAGTGACCCGCCATGAGGCCGTATGTGCATATATACGCAGATTGACTTACTTAGCCTAGACTGGGTAAGTTGGAAAATTGGAGGAGATTCTTGGATGATGTAGAGGCTTTACATGGAAGCCCTATCTAGATTGTGAGCACATGTCCAGTGATGGTGAGACAGTGACCCGCCATGAGGCCGTATGTGCATATATATGCAAATTGACTTACTTAGCCTAGACTGGGTAAGTTGGAAAATTGGAGGAGATTCTTGGATGATGTAGAGGCTTTACATGGCGGCCCTATCTAGATTGTGAGCATTGGGATGATATGATACAAAGATGCCATACCTCTATTAATCTATGTTTATGATTGGTAGTACTCGTTTTGTGATCGAGAGATTTTTGTTTCAAAGAGTGCTCAAATAGTATGGGATAGTACAGGGCATGCCCTAGGGTGTTGCTCATTATGCTCGACATCAGATAGATTATACTAAGTGGGGAACCAACCTTTCATATGATACTACAATTCAGGAGTACAAGGGTCTACAAACTTTGGTTTGGGAGATTCATCCCAAGATCATCGAGCCTCCTATCATAGCATATTATGCAAAGTACCTGGCCCTACATCCTTTTGCATGAATTTTTGTTCCTGATGAGCCAATGCCACTACTTGGTGAGGAGGAGTTTTTTGTTGCACATGGTCGCCAATGAAGGAGAGGGAGGGTGGTGAGGAGGAGGATGTGGAGAGAAATGGTGATGAGGAGAGCAGTAGTGATGAGGAGGGAGATGGAGATGGTGGAGACGGGGGTGGATGCGGTGGAGGAGATGGTGGTGGAGGTGGATCAGGTGGAGC
Organism: Sequoia sempervirens; assembly: GCA_007258455.2. Taxonomy (NCBI): domain Eukaryota; kingdom Viridiplantae; phylum Streptophyta; class Pinopsida; order Cupressales; family Cupressaceae; genus Sequoia; species Sequoia sempervirens. The sequence goes on along the minus strand of VDFB02276240.1, from coordinate 18,640 downwards.
AAGTGGATTAGGTGCAGTATCTGCAACATCAGGTGTCAGAGACTTCATGATGCCTCATAAGAGGTGATCATTGATAGCTCCCACTGAGCAGTGTGTGCATATTGGGGTACCTTCCCAACATTAGCAAACCCAGATTACGAGTTTACAGGTGTAGGTACAGAAATTACAGGGTCAGCTGATTTAGGCTTGGGGGTTACTAGTGCAGACATAGACACAAATGCAGTCTCAGGAACAAGCTCATGCCCAGACTCTTTCATAGGTACAAGCATAGTTGGCAGCTGTGCAGGCACAAATAGCCTCTTTGACAGTTGAGAGAGATGCAGCTAGACAGGCTACAGAGTAGGCATAGTTGACAGCTGAGAGATTACAGAGAGTATCTAATGGTACCTCTATGGCCGATTATATGACAGAGGTTCTCTGTGTTGGTAGAGAGGCGGAGTATTACAGAGGCCAATACCATGATGCAATTCCCTTCGAGCAAAGAGTCAGTTATGCCCAATCTCAATTAGGTAGGAGCTAGTCCAGGACTATTAGTGCGGGTGTGACACAACCTCTACTGAGAGATCCAAGAGATTCTGGTACATCCAGTGGAGGAGGCACTAGTCCAGATATGCCCGCACCGTCTGGAGCTAGCACCACATAGCTCCATGATTGGATGATATATTTGAGACATGATGTATACTCCAGTTTTTGTATTCATAGCCATTTTTTATGTTGTATCTCTTTACATTTCAGACATCATTGTATACTTGACATTATGATTTTTGAGATCTATATGATATGTAGCGAGTTGATCGATCTATATGTGTTCTATATGATTCTATGATGGATGCATTTAATTTCCTTTTTTTTTATGCCATGTGATGATTTATATGATGATGTTATGGATGCAATCTTATGATCATGATGACATGTTATGATTTACCTATGATGTTATACATGATAATGTTTATATTGATGATGTATGGATGCATGATGATAGTTTTATGATAATGGATATACATAAACAATGTGGTAATGTAACTATATGTATTATTTTGGATGTGTTGTTTTAATGATATATGACATAATGAAATATGATGCATTTTTATTATTGTTATTTCAAATGCAAATATATGATGTAATAAAAGGATGAATGAATGATTAATATGATGATACTTCTAATGTGTGATATATGATATGATAATGTTAATGAAAATGCAATTATGTAGATTTCTTTTTTATTTTTTTCTTATGCAAATTAGATGATGTGATGATTGATGCATAAATGAAAAATGTGATATATGATGGAATGTATGAATGATTTAAATGATATAATAATGCATTCTAATGTATATAATGGAAATTATTATGCAATTAAATGATAATGATGATGCTTTTGTTAATGTCAAGTATACTCAATCTATAATGAGAATAGATAACAGTACAAAGTTGTGTCACACTTTTATAAAGGAAATGGCCAACACTCATCTAACTTTTAAACTTGAATCACTAGAAAGTGGCATATATGTTTTGAATTTTGAAATGATGTAAACTAATAAAATGTGTATTTTTTAGTATATTTTATGTTTGTATTTTTTTGAAAAAATTAAAAAATTATTTGAATATAGTTTTTTATAAATTAACACTATAATTTAGTTGCTATAAAATGTTGAAAAATGACGTTACATGAGACGTCAAGCTTTATATAGCAAAATTTCTTTTTTTTTTCCTTCAAATTTTGTGTGCATATTTATAACTTGAAACTCTAGGGTATGGATATATTTTATTACAATTTTAATAAATATATATTTTTAAATAAATATTTAAATGTGCGTGTATTAAAACATGACTATTTCCACTCGACATCAACTTTTATATTAAATATTTATCTAAAATAGAAAACAAATTATACTATTTTAATCTAGATTCTTTTATCTAGGGCATCATATTTTTATTTTTTTTCTAATAAGTTTTAGTATTTTTCTTGACATGGTAATCAACCTAATATTTTTTTGTTGATAACCTACTTTTAGTCAAAAATAAAAATAAAATAGTAATAGTAATTGAACTACTAAAATAAATATATATTTGAAAACTACACTTATGGATCTACAAAAGGGTATTTTTACATTTTTAAACAAATGTTATTTATATGAGTAGGAGTTGTTGAAACATTAAATTTTTTGAATAATTTCATTTTTGTAGTAAAATGGCCTCAAAGTGGTGCTACATGTGCATTTAGCCAACAATTTTAGTTGGAAAAGTTGTGGACATATTTAACTTATCTAGAATGAGTTTTACTAGATCGTATGTTTGACCGAAATTGATTTTTATTTATAAATACTAAAATTCACTTGTGCTGATAAGTTGGCCGAAAGTGTGACACAACTTTGTACTTTTACTAGCAAGCATTGTCACCTTAACAGTCCATTTATCGTGCTTTTTATCATCATTGACCTTTTAAAATGTTGAAAGTGAGTACAAACATCAATGGTATAATTTATACCAATGATGACCTGAGTACTACTTTCATGATTTTTGATATTGCAAGTTAACACAAGCATCTAGGTATAATTAAACCAAGATGACCTGAACATTTCTTGCGTAAACATACAAGAATTAATCATTTTACTATGTGAATTTGGAATGTCATCAATGATACTTTGTAGAGCACATCTCGCGACAATTTACACAATAATAATGATTAACTCACAAACAATAGACAAATAAAATACCATTCTCCTTCTTAGCTTTTCTAGTTCAATACATCATCGAGTTGCTCCAAAGAAATGATAACAAAAATCAAAGTACAACATTTGAACATTCAGGCTAAAAGTGATAAAATCATTATTCAAAAGAGTATCATCCATCTATAGTTGTTTGGATTGATTTGATTTTAGTTGTTTGATATGGATGGTTAATTTTCTAAAACATTCTGATGTTTGATGTATGTTCAATGTTGTGTTTCACTATGATCATTGTGTTTGTTGCGTTGTCATATTGTTGTTTGTCTATATGTTTAAGCTCAAGTTTATTTCCCCCCGTGAGTTCAATATTTTTCCCCCAAGCTAGGGTGAGACACAACCATGTTGCTAAGATATGTACAAGAGGTCCTTCTACAAAAGATAAATGGAATGATCGCAAAAGTGTAAGATCAAGACATGTCTCAAATAGATGGAAAAGATAGTTTAAATCACATGTAGCACCTGTTTCCAGGTTTTCACTATGTGTTTTTATTGCACTTTTTCAGACTTTATGATTTTTTGGGTATTTTTCTCTTTTTTTTGTATTTTTGTATTTTTCTTCTTTCTTTTTTTCATTTTTTTTTCTATCTTTCATGACACCTGTTTGTCAATTTTTCATCAAGGTGATTATTTTCCAATGCACTAGATGATTTAGGTATAGAATTTCTTGAGATGGATACTGTTGATAGGTTCATCGAACAAATCCCCTTCAGGTGTAGACAGCCGATAGGCTCTAGATCCATAGAAGGATATGATTACAAATGGACCTAGCTAATTAGGTTCAAACTTCCCTTTCTTTTCTCTGTGTTGTTGATTCCAAGGGTTTTCTTTTAGGACCAAATCACCAACCTAAAATGTTATAGGTTTTACCCTATGATTGTAGCTTTTGGACATTCTTTGTTGATATGCCTTCAAATGGTTCACAACTTGTTGACGACGTTCATCCAACAGTTCTAGCTCTTGAAGTCTAGACACTCTATAATCTTCATTTGAAATAATTCCCTTTCATGACACATGGAGTGATGGTATCTCAACCTCAATAGGTAGTATGGCTTTTGATCCATATACCAAGGCATATGGTGTGGCTCATGTAGGTGTTTTGATGTTGGTTCAGTATGCCCAGAGACCAGGATTTAGTTGAACATGCCAATCATGTCCAACATCATTGATAGTCTTCTTCAGGATTTTCAGAATAGTTTTGTTTGAGGCCTCTACCTGGCCATTTCCTTAAGGATAGTACGGTGTTGAAAAATGATGTTAGATATGAAACCTCTCACACAGTTCCTAAACATCCTGATTCTTAAAAGGTCAACCATTGTCTGTGACAATGGACTAAGGAATTTCATACCTATAAATGAGGTAATTCAGTATGAAAGAAGAAATATGTTTTCCAATGATTGTTGTCAATGGAACAACTTTTATCCACTTTGTAAAGTGCTTTGTTATTGTGATTATAAATTTGTGTCCGATGAAGATGGATTAATCTTTCCTACCAGGTCTAGTCCCCACTGATAAAAAGGCCATGTTTAAGTGAATTGTTGCAATTCTTGTGTCAGTGCATGGATTAGGTTACCATGTGTTTTACATTTTTGACACTTCTTAACAAACTAAAAAAGACTCCTTCTCCATGTTCAACCAATAATACCCCAAACAGAGGATTTTCTAGGGTTATTTTGCTTGAATGAGTTCCATAAATACCTTCATGAACCTCACATAAAGCTATCTCAAACTCGTTATGTTCTAGACATCGAAGAAGAGTAACATTTAGACCTCGACAGTAAAGTATTTCAGCAATTAAGGTATGTCTTGTGGTTTAGCAAATGAAGTTGTGTTTCTAGTTTCTGGAAAGATCGGGAGGAAGGATATTATCTTTTAGGTAAGTGTAGGTCTTTCCATAAATTGAGGATTCAATGTCAACTAAATGGCATATGGTTTGAGATTTTGGATTATCATAAGCAGGGTTAGACACTTGTTCCACCATAAACTCATAATGACCTCACTTTTCTGGCAATTGTAAGAGAGAAGCAATCATCGCCATAACATCTGCACCTTTATTTTCTTCCCTTGGAATCTATTCAAACTTGATATCCACAAAGTACTTTTTGAGATCATCCACCATTTTCTTATATGACATCAACTTCTCATCGTTTGTTTGATATTCATCATTTACCTAATAAATGACTAGTTGTGAATCTCCATATACTTGTAGCTCTGTGATCTTCCATTCAACTTGCACTTTGATGCCAATAATTAATGCCTCATATTCAACTACATTATTTGTACATGGAAACATCAGTCTATAGGACTTTGGGATGGTATGTCCTTGAGGTGTAACAAATAGAATTCTCACACCTGACCCACGTTGTGTGTAGGACCCATCAAAATAAAGCCTCCATTGTTGTGTTGTCACAGTAAGAATGTCTGCATCAGGAAACTCAATGTTCATCAGATGATCATCTGGTAATGGAGCTTTAGCTAACTAATTGGCTATCACTTGACCCTTGATGGCTCTTCTATCCACATATTGGATATCAAATTCACTTAAGATCATGACCCACTTGGCTAGTCTTCCTGTTAAGGCAGCCTTGCTAAGTAAATATTTTAATGGGTCAATATTTGCTATGAGTTTGACTGTGTGGGTTAACATATAATGCCACAACTGCTGAGTAGCAAATACCACCGCCAAACAAGCTTTTTCAATGAAGGTGTAATTTATTATAACCATTGAAAGTCTTGGTGATATAATAGATAGCATGTTCCCATCCCTCACGATCTTCCTATGCTAATAGAGCTCCCAAAGAAATCTCAGTTGTTGCAATGTATAGTAATAAGGGCCTCTCTTTTGTAGGTGGCAACATATATTGCTTTATTTGATTGAAAGTAGTTTCACATCCTTTATCCCATTTGAAAGAGACATTCTTATGTAGCAAATGATTGAAGGGATGACTTTTGTCTGCTAATTGGGAGATAAACCTCCTGATTGATTGTAACTTGCCCTGTAGAGATCGTAGTTGACTGATATTCTTTGGTGGTGGCATTTCCATTATTGCCTTGACCTTGGCATGATCCACTTTGATGCCCTTTTCTGAAACTATGTACCCTAGAAGTTTTGTCGATGTAACACCAAACACACATTTCTTAGGATTTAATCTAACATTGAACTTCTCTAGTACGGTAAAGATTTTTCCCAAGATCTTCATATGTCCTTCTTTGGTATATGACTTTGCTAGTATATCATCCACGTAATCTTCCATAAAATTATGCATCATGTCATGGAAAATGGTGGTCATTGCTTGCTAATATGTAGCTCCTGCATTTTTCAAACCAAAGGGCATGACATTCTAGTAGAATGTTCCCCATGGACACGTGAATGTTATTTTCTCCTAATCCTCTGGTGCTATTTTGATTTGGTTATACCCTGAGAAGCCATCCATTAGTGATAACATGGCATGTCCTACTATTAAGTCGACAATAATGTCAATGTCTAGTAAAGGAAAATCATCCTTTGGACATGCCTTGTTGAGATCTCTGAAGTCAGTACATATTCTGATACTATTATCCAGTTTAGAAATAGGTACAATATTAGAAATCCACTTAGCGTAATCAATAGATCTGATGAATCCTGCATCTAACAACTTTTTCAGCTTGACCTTTACCATCAAGGCAATATGCAGATGAATTTTTCTTAGTTCTTGTTTCACAGGTTTTATCCCAGATGGTAGAGATAAATGATGCATTAGAAGATCTGGATCTAAACCTAGAATATCAAAGTAAGACCAAGAAAAGTTAATCTTTCTTTCTTCAAAGAACTTGGTGAATTCTGGATTTTCTTATTCAGTCAAAGATGTTGCCAGATGTAGAGTCTTTGCTTTTTTTGTTGTGCCAATATTGATAGACTGTGTAGGCTCCACCAATACTGATGATCTTTCATGATAATGTTCTGGAAGGGTGTCAAATCTCCCATATTTTGGTGCCTCAGAGAGATTTTCACCATCAAATGTGTTCTTTATTTTTACTTTTTTAAGATCTAATGTTGACATTAAATAGTTTTCACCATTAGATCAATTATTTTTGTTTTCAATTTTGTAACTAAAAGATTTGACACCCTCCTGACCCAAAGCATCGTTATGAGAATTATGATTAGAACTTGTGTCAAGTTCGTCACAACAAAGGAAATTTATGATAGCATCATCATTCACAAAGATAGGAATATTAATAGGTTTAGTTGGTTCCCAGTTGATAAGTTCAAGATGCATTAAGGGTAAAAGGTCATCAGATTGGCTAAGGTCAATGGCAGTAAGGGTTCTGATAGCAATGTTGTCAAAGTTGTCAGTGGTGATATCAAGATCTATGATATTACTCTCCTCCAATTCATCTATCTCACTCGATATTTGTCCATCCTCACTTGAGTCATCGATATTTTGTGATCCAAATACAAGGGGTCTAGTCCCTGAGCTTTGTCCCTCCTCGCGTGTGGGTGCATACTCTTTTATGAAGTCAATTGGTATGTCCTTGTATGATGCTTCAGATAAATAATCCCACACATATTCATTGGAATCTATTTCAGAACTATCCCGCATTTGAAGGATTCTTTCTACAACTCTATGAGTGTTTTCTTTTTTTCTTTCCCCTGTATAACCCAATCCTGTCTTGTCCTTTGGCTGAAGTGTGAGGGGTTGAATGGGCTCTACAATGCCTTCCTTTATTTTTCCAATAGGTCATTGTCCTTCATACCCCATTTTCTCTAATATTGTTTTTCCCTTTCCGTATTGATGTCTTTATGCTGATAGTTGTCGATGTGGATGCTTCCTCATCTTTGTAGAGCCAATTGAGGATGGCCTTATCTTTAGATTCATCCTCTAAAGTACATTCCTTTACAAATATATCATTCAAAATTGTGGCATGTTGTGATGATGGTTGTGTTGATGTTGATGGTTGCCCATATGATTTCGGAGATGGCAACAACTGTGAAAAACACAAAGATTGTTCAATGGAATACTCTCCCATGCCTTTGTCTTTTAACTAGATCTTTTCTTTGAATTGTTGTGAGAATCCAGTTGAGCTTCATTTTTTGATGGAATGGGGTTAGCAACTCTTGTCTCTTTTGATTGGTCCTTTTAGTCGACCCATTTAGATACAACATTTAGTTGTCTTTCATTGTTGGACAAACTAGAAGATTTTGCTTCCCTATTATGGGGGACAAAAGTGTCTTGAGCTGTTTTAAGTGTGTTACAATATTGGGGATTGTTGTAGTCAACTAAAATAGTGATTTCTTTTCCATTGACATGAAACTTTAAGCATTGATGATAAGTTGAAGGTACTGCTTGCATTTCATGAATCCAGGGACATCCCAAGAGTATGTTATAAGTCAGCTCTTTGTCTAATACTTGGCAAACAATATTCTTCACAATTGGTCCCACTTGAATAGGAAACACAATCAATCCCTTGGAGGATCTCTCTTCTTTGTCATAAGATTTTATTGTGATTTTCCTTCTAGCATCAATAGCATTATTAGAATATCCTAGTGCACAGATCAATTTTAAAGTGCAAATGTTTAAACCAGCTTTGCCATCTATTAGGACACATTTAACCAGGTGTTTATGGATTAAAACTTCAATATGAAGGGCGACATTGTGCGGATGAGTAAGTGATACATCATCTTGTTCAGAAAATGATAGGCAGTGAGGTGTGGTTAAGTGTCCCACCATAGCCTGGAATTGACAAACATCCAGATTATTGGGTACTGTTGTGGCCACAAGAGCTTGTTCCAAAACCTCCTTATGAGATGGTGAGATTTTAAGGAGTTCCAAAATTGATATTTGTGCTGGTATTTTCTGTAGTTGATCACTATATTATATTAATTTGAAGGAGTAGTAATGGTTTTAGATGAAACTCCTTTCAATATTACCTTGGATTGCCCCCTTGTTGTCACATTGACTGGTTAATGATCTTGGTTTTCCCTGATTTTTATGGCATTAATCTGATTGCTTGATGGGACCATGTTTGGGATCAGATTTAATGGTATGATGTCATTGATTCCAATGTTATCAGTTTGATTATCAGTGGTATCATTCTTCTCAACCATATAAATACAATGAATAGTGTTTTCATAAATGTAGTTTACAGTTTTACCTTTACTATTTGCAGAAGAAGATTCTCCATTTTCATAATTTTGGAAAATGATTTTTAAATGAACTATGATCATTGTTCATTTGATGTCCTACATATACCTTCCTATTGTCAATCAAATCTTGTACTAGATGTTTCAACTGCATACAATCATTCATTTTATGTCCTTTGTTCTTATGAAAGTCACAATAGGCTGCGTCATTCCACCATGATGGTTTTACTTTTGGTTCCTAATTTCTTGCTTCAAGTAATGTGATAAGTCCATGTGCAAGAAGTTCTCTCATTGTTGATTATAGTGTTTGGCCCAACGGTGCGAATCTTCTTCGATTTGATGGTTTTTGATATGATTGTGGTTTAGATTCTCCATTGTTCAGGTTGTTGTTTTGATTGACATTTTGATTGATGTTTTGGTCATTGTTTTGATTGGTCTTTGCAGTTGTTGTCATCAAGTTAAATATCGGTTTTGCATTTTTTGTTTCATTTGCAGCATCATTGTTACCAGTATTTCTATTCTTTTGCCAAAACTTGGGTTTATTATTATTGTTGTAGTGATTTAAGGAGTTTGTATTGTTTGATCCTTCATTGTAATATTTTATTATCCATCTTTTGACCAAGGCTTCTTCGATCTTGAGCCCATTTTCAATTACTTTCTAAAATATAGAGGGGCATTGTAGTTCAAGTTTGTAGCTCATGTCATCAGTTAGTTTGTCAATAAATAGTTCTATCTTTTCCTCTTCAGGTATGGAACGAGGATACCTAGAAAACAACCTTTGCCATCGTTGTAGAAATGAGAGGAATGTTTCACCTTTCTTTTGTTTTGTATTGTAAAGGTCCTTTATGGTTATCTCATTTTGAATATTATAGGAGAATTGTGAGATAAACCTGTTGACTAGTTCTTCAAAAGATTGAATTCCTGGTTGTAGTTTAGAGAAGCATTCCATAAATTGACCTCCTAAGCTTCTTGGAAATAACCTCATTAGACAAGTTTCCTCTTGTGCAAATTCTAAACTCATGGTTTTAAATTCCCTCACATGATCTATTGGATCAGTTTTATCGGTGTACTTGTCATATTTTGGGAATTCACGATGTCTAGGAAATGGTATCATGTCTACACTTAGATCAAAAGGATAGGGAAAAATGTCTTGTAATGAGTACCTTTTTGTGGTCCCTTCTTGCATATCTTGAAGTTGTTGTTGTAAGTTTTGCATTTGATGTGTTAGGGAAACCACTTGATCTGTGTTTTGTGTGTTGTGTGGTTTATTTTTAGCTGCTTTAGGTGATTCTTCTAGTCAATTAACGTTGAAGTTCTTTGGAATTTTTTCTCCTAGTTTAGCTAGCATCAAAAGGCATTTTTCCATATCTTGTTCTAAAAAATTTTCCATGAATTTGTGAAAATTAGGATCTTGTTGTGCAGTTTGAATATCCTCTTAAGTTATCTCATTGGTGTCATTTTGGTGGAATCTATGAAAGGGATTTTCTTCAACCATGGTATTTGGTGTTTCAATTTATTTTTCTCTAAGTTTATGTCTTTGTAACCTTGTCAAAATTGACATACAAGTGTTGTTATTTTCACTAAACTTTTATCTTTTTGTTTGGATGAGTGCCAATGGTATTAACTTATGTCGAATAGAATGATATATTCTATTGATGAGAATAATTTAAAAATTTGATTATTGTGTTTCGTTTCGTGATTGTAGGATGATAATCCTGATAATGAAACTTAACGTAATAATCAAGAGTTGTGTTTGGTGATTAGGCACTTTAAAATTGTAATATCTTGGTTTAATTTAAAAGAATTTGACTTGGAAGGTCCTATTTTTCCAAGTTTAAGACACTGGTTGGACTGAGAAAATGTTTTTGTTCTGATAAAAATCTAGATTTTGATGTTAACTGTCTGACTGATGGGAAAAATAATTCTCTGGTTTTTCATTTTTTGGATGCACTATAACAGATCTCAGATGTGCTAAAACAAACTATGGATGCATTGGAAGATAGGGTGTATGCATTGTCATACAGGGTATATGTGCTAAAACAAAGATTGGTTGCGCCAAGATACTGGTAAATTATGGTAACAGACTGTGCAAATGTGTTGTAAGATAAGACAAATGTGTTGAAACAGTGTTTGTATGCGCTATTTGGTCAGCAGATGTGCTAAAAGACTGGGTGTATGCGCTAAAACAGAGGTTGGTTGCGCTAAACTGGAAGTTGTCAGTATGTTCACAGTTTTGTTCATTTGTTCTGGTCTTTCTCAGTAAAAGGATTGATTCCAGGATGTAATTTTCTGACCAAATGAATATTTTGGAAGGGTGTTTTGCTTGAAAATCCTAGAGTTTTGATGATCTAAATGGATGATACCTTTTGAAAAAATAACTTCACACACAAAAGCTAGATTATAAATAGTTTTTTCAGATTCTATGTATTAAACATGTAGTAAGTCTTCTAGAATTAGGTCTGATTCTTTCAATTTCCATAGGTTTGACACAAATAAAGACAATTCAAGCACTTTTCTAATTGTCAAGTAGGCCACTTAGAATATCACAGCCCACATCTTGCAACTATGTCAGCTCACATAGCCCTGTCACCCCCTAGAGGGCGCCCGTGTTTTTTCCTTTCTCGAGTCTTAACCAAAGTCGAATCCTCCACTTTTGGCTAGGGTCTCTGATAGTTATATGGTGAGTGTATTGGGGGTAGATTTTTCCCTCCCCTTGCACCGTGATATAAAAAAGTGTTAAAAAACTGACACGGTTCGATTCTACTCTAAAGTTCATAGATAGGGTATCCATTCGGAGCAACAAATGATAAACTCCCTCAGGAGACCTCCCAATCTTTAGAACAAATATTTTGAGAATGGTTATCTTGCACACTTCCTTTGAATTGTGGGTTTCCCCAAATTCACTTTTGATTATAATGGCTTGGAAAACATAGCTTTGGTTGTTCCCACTTAGGTCGTTCCTGTAGGGTGCGTACTTTTTCCCACTACGAAAAGCCTTCTAAAGGATTTAATAAAGTAGGATAGTAAGTCTAGCATTTTGATTAGCCAATTAAGGGGAGAGCATAAGCCTATGGCTTTCAAAACACAAAGAACATGGGGTTCAAACTAGTTGATTAATTAAGCTAGATTCACTATCTTAACCAAAGTAAAAACAATAATCAAATTAAAATTCCTACAAACATTATTAGTAATTTACAAGTTTTTGTATTTGACCAGTGTAAGTTTTTCCCACAATTGTCTTTAACCAGCGTGTTTGGTACCTGCACCCAAGAAAATAGTTATTAATCCTCAAATTTTTGAAAATATGCAAAAATAGACTGATGCAACACAACAGTCATTAAATGTGCTAAAACAGAATTTAAAAGCACTTAAATAGAAGGTATGTGCATTACAAAATTTGATGAAAGCGCTAAAAGAAAGGGTCAATGCGCCAAAAGAAAACCCCCTGACTGATGAAATAGAAACTTAGATGCACCAGAATAGGGGTTGTATGTGCTGGAATATTATGTGGATGCACTGGAACAGTGCTCATATGTGCTAAAAGATCTATTGTATGCACTGCAAAAACTCTTGATCGCGCTAAAACAAAACACGTCAAAAGCCTGCAAGTGTACTTTTCAAAAAAAGATGTTAAAAATGGGGTTTTTTGACCCCACGGTGGGTGCCAATTTATGTGAGTAAAATATGCGTAAATGATAATCAACGCAATCAATAAGACATTATATCAATAGATCTAAACAAAGATTAATCTAGTTTAAGCAAGAATCTACTGAAAACGTCATATTGCTCTCTATCTCCAAAGATTTATTAAATCACGGGGCTCTCTGATTTTGTAAGCATTGTGACTGTTAAAATTCCAATCTAGAGAATGAGAATGATAAGCTATATGATTGCTAAATGATATGCAGGCTATATGATGTAAAAACTATGATATTGATTGCTGATAATGAAAGTTATATGTTGTGATATGATATTGAAAGTTATATTAAGATGCAATCCATGATGAAAGACATGATTATAAACTAAATGAATGAAATGATTCTAAATTGCTAAATTCCAAATTGCTCAAAAGTTGTAAATGTATTTTTCCAGAGTAAGTTTGCACAAGAGTTGGGATCCATTTCCTGTAGACAGAGGTTGTATTTATAGATTCCCAGCAGCACATTTGTGAAGGGGCAACAAAGCAAAGGTCTAGATTTGATCTGAAGGATTGAATAGTGAAGGATGAAGAAGCCTGAGATGATTATGGAGATTGTTCCTCCCGACAAAAACACTCGGCCAGAAGATAGGAAGAATCAATGGAAGAAGATGAAGAAGTTTGCCTGCAAATTTGTCTCCAATTTTTCCTGTGAAGGTTGAGATGAATTAAATTAGATATCAAATATCTAATTTGGTAGGTAGATATGATTAGCTATAGAAATATGTTTCAATTGAATATTTAGATTTATTCAATTTAGGAAAAGAAGATATTTAATTTAATAAAACAAACTATAGAAGTCTATTTTTATTAAATAAATATGAAAGAAATATGATAATTAAATAAAACAAAGTATGAAACTTGTTAATTTAATTTGGATGAAATGATGTGATTAAGATGAAAGATAATTATAGAAGAATTCGATAATTAAATAAAACAAAGTATTAAATTCATTTATTTAATTAAGATGAAATAATATGATAAAGATGGAGGAATTAGAAGTGAACTATATAAATAAATATTTCTATTTATTTAATAGTAGAGGAATTAAAGGTTAATTAATCAAATAAATCATATTTAATTAATTAAATTATCCAGACCATTTTTAGGTGTATACACATTTAACCACCAAACCACATTTCTTTAATCCCTGAACAATCAATCTCATTACATTCACTTTGATCACCATGGTCTTCCTATTAAATCTTCTAACAAATTTCATTATGCTCTTGGAGCATATGTTACCCCAGCTATTCTCCATGCGCCATCCCCACCTTTCATTCTTGCCTTTGAAATTGTCCCTTTGTGTTTTCCCCTACCCATTGGTATGACATTTGCACCAATCACTACTGAGGAACATATCTTGGGTTCTCAAAAAACTGCTTTCCATAGCTAACGTTAGTCCACTCAGTCCCCTTGCCTCTGCCATGAAACCCGTTCACAAGTCTCCTTTGGTTAGTTTCATACCAAGCTTCCCATTCTAAGTATTTTGATTACTTGTTGCCCCCAATTCACACTCGCCATCCTTCCTTCGCTTCTAACTATCACACCACTCTTCACTGGTTGCCCACATCCTAATATGTTCCATTGGAAAGGTGTGCTCAACTTCTTCTACCCAGGTGCTTGCTCCTACTACTACGCCAATGCCTGCCCTTTCATCACCTACTGCTCCACTCACCTTCAAGCTCTTTCTTCTTAATACTCGGTAATTTTTATATAATAAATTATTATACATTAATATTAATCATATATATTAGTATATATTAATTTTTTATTTTATTTTTATTAGTAATCGCTTTTGACTGGAGCTATGAACTAGTGGGGTCACAATGGGGGACCCCATCCCCAATTTCATCCCTAATTTACCTCGTGCATATGTATCCTTCCTTCCTCCTTGGGCTTCCTCCATCACCCCCCGCCCTCTCTTCTCTTCTCCTCTCTCCTCCGATCTCTGTTCTCCTTCCCGTCCTCCAGCACCAACCTCCTTTTCTCCATTCTCCTTCAATCGTTCTCTTGCCTTTGTCTCTTTCTCCCTTCCTCCATTCTCCTTCTCCCATCCTCTTGCCTTCTCCGTCCTTCTTCTTACCTCCCGTCTCTCCTGCCCTCCTAGCTCTCCTCCACCGTTCTCCATTTTTCTCCAAACCTTCACTTCCTCCATCCTCCCTGCCTCCTGTCCACCCGTCTTTCTTCCGTCCTCCAATCCTCCCTACCTCCCAGCCACCCATCCTTTAGTTGGCACATTGTCTTCCTTCCTTCCTACTCACTCGTGCTCCCGATGCATCTTTCATCCTCTGTCAATCCTTTGCGTCTACTGCCTCTGACTCCATCCTCCGATCTCCATCCAGCAGGTTCAACTGTTAAGCTCCAACACTGCACGTCATAATATGTCATCATCCATTCCATATGTACATCATCCTCCATCCGCCTAAGGGAGTTGACGCGAATCAAACCTGGGACACCCTATCAACAGGGCCAAGTGACTTGTCATCACGCTATGGGGTGAACCCCTAGTATATATTAATATTATTAATATATTTATATAATAAATTATATACATATAATTATTAATAATAACATATTAAGAAATTGTAATAGTGCTCAATCATCTGCAATTTTTTAAAAAAGTCATTAGGATAAAGGTGAATAAACGTGCGAGATTAAAGGTGAATAAATAAAATATGATGAATGGATGAAGGCATTAAGCATGATTTCAAATGGAATAATGAATGTCTTTAAACATAGTAGCATAGCACACAATTGATCACAATTACATAATAATGTAAAATGAATGACGTATCACTGATAATAATATAATATAATAAAATAATTTTATAATATATATTGTAAAAAAATTATAATTGATTTTTCCTAATTTTTTACATTATTTAATATATATATATAATATTTTAAATATTACAAATATATTTACATGTTCGCATTGTTTAAATATTTTAATATGTCAAAAATAAAGATATAAATTGTATTTCATTCATACAAATATATAAGTATATTTATATAATTTTATTGAAGTTCAAATTTGATTTTAATAGTCAAAATTATACTTGTATTCAGGATTTTACGACAATCATTTATTGCAAAGTCCATGTTACTTCATCTCAACTAGACAAATCTTCAATTAGAGGTATTTATCCTTTGACATATTTGTAATTTTAATTAATTTATGATTATGTGTAAGCTTACAAACTATTTTAATTAAAAAGTAAAGCACACAAATAGATTTATATAATTAAATGAATTTTTTTTCATTATTTTAAATTCAACTTAAAACAGTAACAACAAACATAGGAACAAACGTTTTAATTCATTCATCAACTTTCATATTTTACATTCTTATAAACAATGAGTCATATGTATCTTTCATCTCTCGCACTAATTTATGAAATTGTAGTATTATTCTATTTAATAAACTTTTAAATATCTTTTTATCTTCTAGCTATGGTTCAAATAAAGAAAAACTTTAAATATGAAGAACAAAGAAAATGGCATCAAAGAGATTACCAAAGAGAATATCGAGTATGACAAAGGGAGCAAATGACATATTCAAAAAGAGATGAACAAAGAAGATGAAGGAATGGAGTAGATAAAGAAAGATATGTTAGATAAAGAATACAAGTAACAATACAACAATTGAAAGTTGAGAATAGAGTGAACCAAAATATAAACACAAATAGATGTGGACAAACAAGTGCAGAACAATCCCATTCTAATAGACAAAAGAGATAACCAAATGGTTTACAATCTAACAATATAAAAAAAAATACATGTCAACACACATTTGAAGAGCAACCTCATTCAAAAAGACAATGAAGTTATTAAAATACAATAAATCCAAATGGATTACTAGCCACTAATTTTAGAAGAATACAAATGGTATTCCATACTCGTTTAGATAGCTACCAATCCCCATCAATGTGCTATATTTACCAAAAATATTATATTGGAATCAAAGTTGTGTGTCCTTTAGAGGGTTCTATATGCAACAGGTGTAGGCATGAAAAAAAACATCAATAGATTTTCAGCTACAAATAATATGGATCTTGGACCCCAACCAATAGAACTAGCAAAACTCACTCAAGTAGAAGAAATGTTAATTGCACGTGTTTGTCCAATATTGCAAGTTACAAATGAAAGAGGATGCCAATATAAATATAAAGGACACACAATAAGATTTCCACAAAATATTGAAAATATAGCAAAGAAATTACTACATTCCATTAAAGATCTTCCAATCATTATAGTTCGAAGAAAAGATCAATGTGGCACAAGTTATCACTTTACAGTGAATAGAGACCATGTTTGTAAATCACTAGAATACAAAATCATGCATGAAAATTTCTACTCTAATGTCAGCATCGATGCAAATGCTCTTGATGAATTATCGATAAACTATGATGAAAATATTTTTGACCATCTTAGAACTGTGCATATGGAATTTCATTCAGATACAAATCAAATTATTTTGGTTGGTCCGATTATGGAAACTGATGAAAGTAATACAATTGATCACACTACATCAATGGATTCAAGACCACCTAATGTACAAAGAGAAATGGAGTCAATACATGCATGGGTTGATAATTCAAATCTAGATCAAGCAACATTGATTGATTGGCCAACAATTGGTGGATCTCCAATAAATGAATATGTTACATCAAGATTATTTGATATGACATTTCCAACAATATTTTATGATGGTAGATGTGATTAGTTATAACCATGAATCAAAAAAGTCTATCTACATGAATTTGTTAAGCATCTTATTCATTACAGAGATAATCAATTTGGTATTTACATCCACAATTTTGATATTATATGGCAAATATAATAATGAGACATTGTGCATAAAATTCAAGCACAAATTTCATCAAAAGAAGATTCCATGAAATTTCCATCACCATAAATGAGCTACGCGAACATATGGAAAATATGCCACAATCACATCTAGTAGATTAATTAATGTGATTTGGAACTACTTTGCGAGGTACAAGATCATATTGGAAAAAATGTCGTGCAAAATTGATAGACATGCTCCATCAAATTAGAACACCTAAAATATTCTTCACATTGAGTGCAACTAACTTATATGGGCCAAATCCACATGCGCTGATGCCAGTTACATCACCAAAAAATCCACATGAAGCTCAAATTTGGCACAAATAAAATGTTATTGACTACCCTTATATCATTGCACAATATATACACTTACAATACTCTCATTTTAGAAAAGAAATACTTGAAAAAGGAATTAAAATTAAAGACTATTGGTGTAGATATGAGTGGCAACATAGGGGATCGACATACATACACTGATTCATATGGACATATGGAGCACCAAACATGGACAATCTTGATTGGTCTAATGACGAACAATAAAATCATGCTCAAAAATATTTTGACCAAATTGTTTATACATGGAATCCTAGACAAGATACCCATCAAATAATTATACAAGAATGTTTATATATTTTCATACAAAAATATATTATTACATATGTTTCTTCTTTCCTTATAATATATCTAATTGATAGTTTAAAATTTATTTTGCAGGCATGCCACAATTTTGGTTTGCATCCATGTCTTAAGAACACTAGACAAATTTGTTAGGAATTAGGTGTTGTACACCTTGCATAATGTTTATGATGTTTAATTTATTATTATGTGTGTGGTGCACCTAGTAGACCTAGAAGTATGTGTATCACTAGGAGTTAATATTTTTTGGGCCACTTTATGTTGTATGTAACATTGGGACATAAGTTGTGAGTTGTAAAAATGTATTTATTTAATATTGGGGAAAGTAATTTAAATAAAGTACCCAGTATTAAATGTGGTGACATGGTTTTGTAATCTCATGGTTTTAGTCACATGGTTATATGTAATACCACTTGGTGGTTTTGTGGGAGCTTGTATCTATAAAAGCAACCACATGGGTATCTATAAAGTAACCACATGGGTAGTTGTTTAAGAATGGTTAGTTGGTAGGTTAGCTCTTGTTAGCATTTGTGAGGGTTGAAGCATAGCATGGGATGTGTGGTTACATTCTTGTTCACATGGAGTGCTTGTTGAGGGATTGATGCT
>VDFB02276239.1:0-29899 GCA_007258455.2 Sequoia sempervirens | reverse complement strand
TGCTCATGGTACTCGTGCCATTTTGAATGTGCATCTAAAGGATGAGGATGTGAAAATTTCCCTGAGAGTATGAAATCTTGAAAGCTGAGTGTGAAAATGAGGAGGATTTGAATCCTAATTGCCTATTTAATCCCTTCAAAACCTATAGTTTTTCCTATGACTTCCCTTCTGAGGTATCTTTTGAGCATCATGGTTCACTCTAATTTTTATTTGTGACCCTTAGGGCCTTATTTTTCATCCTCTTCTCATTTGAACTAGTCCTGAACTCTTTTCATGAGCTCAACCTAATTTTCTTTTTCTAGCCAATCTCCCAAGGGGGCAGCCTAGCATCCTATCATCCTTAAAACACTCACTAGGGCACAATGGGGCATCAAATTTTAAATTTGAGTAGCAAAGTCTTTGAAACAATGTAACAAGCACATTATGTCAAAGATGAGAAAAATGTAGACATGCAAAATTTCCTGACTCGTATCACACATTGTTAATCTTGCATTTTTGTCATATTCATCCTCGGTCATTGTATTCACATCATTTTCATCATTGGCATTACTAATTCCCCTTTTAACATCATTTTCTATCATTTCACCTTATTTCCTCTATTAATTAAGTAATTTTGAATTCTTTAATTAATTCATCTTATTTCATTAAAATTTTCCTCTAATCTCCCCTAATTGGATAGTTTTAATTATTTAATTAGCCATAAATCTAATTTTCTTCTAAAGTCCTATGATTAAATAATCTTTATTATTTAATCATCTAATTCTCATCTCATTCATTTAAATATTCCTTTTTAATAAATAATAGCCTAATCCTCCATAATTAAATAATCTTGAATTATTTAAATTTCTTAATTTCCCTCTCAAAGGCATATTCCCAAGGAATATTCTTTTTCAAAAATATCTCATTCCTCTCATTCCTCTCATTCATTCTCATCCCTCTATTTCTTGATCTAATCTTATCCCTCCATTTCAAATATCCTCAACCAATTTTCCTAAAATTGTGGAGATATTTAAGTTCAAATTGATCTTGATCCTTCATCTTCCTTGATTCACTCAGATTCATGGGTCTTTAGGTGTAATCTAAACCATTCTTTGTGGGTCTTGAGGTTTAATCTACACCATTGATTCAAAAATAAAAATTTATAAAACAATCATTCCTCCTTCATTATTACATTACCTAGATCAATTGAGAGCACTTGAGCATAGCAATATCATGAGCATTTGAGCAATTATCTTCATCTAGGCCATCAATCTTCATGCTTTTGCAACCATGGGAGCTTCATTATCAAGCAATCCAACATCCCATCGCCATGAAAATGGAAGGAAATGTTTGCACATTGGTTGGTTTCATATTTTGAATGGTTTTCATTGTTTATCTTGATTTCTAACCTTTATATGCATTCACTTTCATTTTGTAAGTGGGATTTGATCTTCCATTGTTTTGGGTCCTCTTGATTGCTAACCCTTGTTTTGATATTAATTCCATTTTCCACTTCACACAAAAAAATAATCCTTGTGAGGTTTAATAGGTTGGATTGGTTGAGGCCAAAAGTAATCTAGCATAAAAATTCCATGAGAAGCCAAAGGCTTAAATCAACTATGGTAAATAGTATGTATTTTTTCTTCAAACAAAAATTTAATACATTTATGAATAATCGATAGGACCACATTGATGGAGCTTAGCTATGGATGACCTAACTTCACATGAAATTTGTCTAATATCAGTATTATGGTAAATGAAACATCCATTTTCTAGCTCCAACTTTTACTGTGAGTTATAGAACCAATCGTAGGGTGCATAAAACTATCATGAGCCTTTAATAATGCTTCCAATTGTTCATAATAATCTTTATAAAGTTCATGCACATATAATAATTCATCAGTGATCACATTCACTACACACATGAGATCAATGAATATTCCTCTTGTGTGTTTATCATTAATTCTATTGATGATAGAATCATCAATATGTGTGAAAGAAATATTAGGCAATAGACTAGTTTGACCCTTACGAGGTTGAGAATCAATCATGTTTATCTCATTGAATAGATCCTCAAATTATTCTTTGATATTATTGTTGTCACCTAGAAAACTTCATGCATGCCAAAGACCGAGCTTTCTAATGGAACATTGGATCACTCCAAGGCTGTGGGTCACCTGAGATTGGAGTGAACCTCCGGAGAAGGCTGACTTCCTTTGGGTATCGCCTAAACTACTGATTCTCTGAAGGGAAAGGGAGAAAGAGAATATATTGAAAGTAAAACTAACTCTATGGTGATACACCGAATTAATGAGAAATCAAAAATGAAAACAGGATGAAACACACTAAAGAAAACTAGACTACTGTTGTTTCACCTACTCAACATCACCCCATTCAGCTTTATGCATCACTCTTGGCAAGTTTGATCCACATACATATCTCAAGAAGGAAGGAACTATCTTCACAACTAAGTGGTATGAATGCAAATTTGGTAAAACACTGTTAAAGAAATACATACATAAGCTAACATATAGAAAATGAGAGTGGTACGGGAATTAATACTTGTTTTCAAGATGAACTCTATTTTGCATTCCAAAATTTTAGTTGAGTTATAGAAATATGGAGCCGTGCCGCTAAGAGCTCCTGCAATGTAGGACCCAAAGATCATACCGATGTTAATGGAGCTACTCTGGTGAGACACCGCTTATCGCTAAGAGATCAGTGGGTTGACAAGTCACGCAGAGATCCCTCTCAATCGCTAAGACCATGTGATATCGGTAAGACATCACTCCAACAGTCAGTCGCTATATCAATGAAATTCATGTCGGGGAGACCCTCGCCGACATCTATAGAAGTCATCCTGTCGGGCTCTTTTCCTTCTATCGTTCAGACATCCCTGTTTCAAGAAGAGGTTGTGTCGAAGGCACTTTAGCTTTACGTAACACATATTTCATTTTACCTTTGAAAGACTCTTTGGTATCGCTGAGACATCACACAAAAATCCTTCTCTCTCGGGCGAATTCCTTTTCGTTCTAAAGGCTTCACTGCTCAGTGAGACTCACGCCGAAGTATGAACCCTCGGCCGACTTCTTTTCTTTCGACCTGACTCCTGCCGGTCGGGAAGAGGTCCCCCCGAGCTCCTTATGTTATGCTGAAGGCTCCTTCGTTGTCGGTGAGACCCACGCCGAATTCCCTGGTGAAACACTATCAGCGTAACCCTTGCCGGTCGCCGAGACATTACTGCGAAAGCTTCAAGTCTTGGCGAGGCCTTTCTTTGTCTTCGGTGGCTCCTTCATACTTCGGCAAGACATACGCCGAAGGCAATATCCTTACCGAAACCTATGCTTGTCGCCAAGACATGCCATTCTCGCTAAGACCTCTTAGCGAGTTCCTTCTCTTACTCCGAAGTGTCCAGTCGGTGTGACCTCCTCACATCGCTGGGACATCTCTGCGAAAGTTTCAAGTCTTCCCAAAAACTGCGGATCGCCGTGAGTCTCGCCGAATGATGATTGAATGGTCTATCGGCCAAAAGAATCCATGTGGTAAGAGGTCATACCGAACCCCTCCTATTATAGCGATAGGCTCCACAGTGACGTTTCGGCCAGACAAAGACTGGGTCACAGCGACCTGTTCAAAATAGAAACAAAATAGAGATGTGTCCAAGCTGCTAGTCAACCAGACAATGGAGATGTCATGTAACTTGATTCTAATGGAGGCTCGAGTCTGTAATTCATTGAAGCATACCTCCTATCAAGCAGGCCTCCCAACTGAGCTCCCTATAAAATGTTGTTAGATACATGAACTAACCCTTAATGGAAGTATCCAATTTGGCCCTTATGAACACCTACATCATAGATGCCTCGCTTGATTGAGCCTAGGGTGAAAATTGGTAACAATTATTTTTGGAAAATTTTGGTTGAATGACTTGGTACTTGTAAATATTTAAAGTTTTGATTATGGAAAATTTATTTCATTTACACCAACCAACTAGATGATATTAGAATCAATGAGGTCTTGCACTTGGTGCTTAAGATGCATACATATTTTTGTATCATGCCCAAGTGTATGATGATATTGACAAAATATTTTGCATTAAAGTTTGGTGGTAATGGTTTAGTTGTGTCAATAGGCCTAATAGGTGGAAGTTGAATCGCAATTTTATTTAACAATTGCAACATAATAGCACAGAGAGAATCAATAAATTATGAAAATTGTCTATCTCTTGGCCTAAATTGATATGGTGATGTAGATGTCATGGAAAATTTTCATTTGAATTTTATTGGATGATTGAGGATTATTTATCTTATAAAGTTCTTATTTTGTTTCTTGAATGGTTGATAGTTGTTATGAGGTATGCTTTCAAATTAACTAGTAGGTGACTGTGAAGGTATACCTTATGTAGTGTCAAAAATTGTCACCCTTAACAATTTCACATTATGTTTTTTCCCCCTTTATTTATTGGACCTAATTAAGTTGCTAATTTCCTAAAATTATGCATTCCAATGCCCATTTTTACCACTTTTCAAAGGATTGTAAGCATTGAATAAATGCAAATAATTAATGCTTTAACCCCAACACTAAAAGTCCTGGAAGATAGGGCCAAGATCATGGGTCCCCCTATCTTGCTAGGGACCAATTTTTAATATGTTGTTGGTGGCATTTTAATATTAAAAAAAAAAATTAAGTGTTGGCTTTTGGGATCTAATTTTCGAGAAATTAGCACAATTGCATATAAATACCTAGTTATTGTGTCATTTCAAACATAAAAATAAAACTATTGGAAAAATTATGATCAAGAGCCCTATTGAGCAATTCAAGAGCAACATTTCAAAGCTTTATTTTAGCAAATCAAGATCCTAATATCATGTCAAATCCTATGTGAGTTTATATGTGTTTATGATTGTTTTGTGAAGGCTTACACTTTTGTAGGTCTTTAAAGAATTCAAGAAAATAAAGAAAGCAAGATCAAGACCTTGAGGTGATGTTTATGACTTCAGTCCTTTAAGGAATCCATTGAAGGGTGGTGAGTTGCAACGCTTTGTGATTTCATCATTCCTTCCTATCTATTTATCCATCTATCTTTGGCATTGCCATTGTAGAAGTGGAAACACTTACATGAGGTTTGACTAAGCCAAGCCCCTAAATGGAACATTTCTCCTCTTTGTGAATGTGTAGATCTTAGGTTTTAAAGAAGGATTAAAGGAAAAATATCCATTGTTTCATTTTATGCCCTCCATCTTATCAAGACACAAAAACTCACCTACAAAATTATCTGATGATATTCCAACAATTCTACAATCGACAAATAGAAGGCCAGATCTAGCATTAGAGGACTAAAAAAATAGTTTTAGGACCCCCTATCAAGGACCCATACACCCCTAGGAATTTGTGTCCTCTACATTCCAAATCCAACTTTTTATGATAGGTGCACAATCTTCAGTACTTCTCAAATCTGGTTGCAGTTTACTGTTTCAGTCCATGTGTTTCTGATATATTGCATTTATCATATTAGCCTTATATAGCTTAGTTAGTTTAATCACTCCAAATCATTTTAAAACCATTTTCAAGGCCCCAAGAATGCAAATCCAGGTCTAATTGGTTCACCTTCATGGTTGATATTCAATCTATTCACCTTGATGATTTGCATTCTAATGTAACTTTGAAAAAGGAAGAAGTTAAGCCTAGGTTTTACATATTAAACTTAGGACTCATACCCTCGTTTTTCTTTGTGTCACCTTAATATTTACTAACCAATATTTGATCATCATGAAGGGTCATATATTAATGTGTAAATGAGGGATATTTCATCAATAAGATCTTATCTCTAATATTAGGAAAAAAATTCCAAAAAAAAGACTTCATATATCAGGTCTAGAAGGTTATAGGATATTTTTGAATAAATATTTTGGTATCATCTTATAAAATTAGCTACCTTCTCTTTAGGTCCTTATTTACAATGGACTAAATATGTTAATGTAACTTTAGGTCCAATGTTTGCTTGAAGGTGTTGAATAAATTTATTAACAAGTTGTGTAAAGGATATATCTAGTTGTTTTGAAATGAAAAAAACTAATCCAAGGTGACATTCTTTAATGACCATGGAAAATGTTTAGTTAAGAGAGTATCTTCAAAACGAAAAATCACTACATAAAGTCATGAAGGCCGATACATGGTTGGTGGGATCTCCTTTGCTAGCATACTTCTCAAAGAGAGGTATTTCAATGTTTTGTGTTATGAATATATTTAATACAAAAAATGCCAATGGGTTACATGTGAGGTATGCTGGATGGTTAGCATTAGATTGTATTTGGTTTGTGTTTGAAATTTGATGTTGTAATGATGATATTTTTACAAAATTTGATTTATCACAAGATCATTTGGTGATATATTTTGAGAATGTGTTGAATATGGTGGAATATTATGGATGATTGGCATGTTATTGTTTTTCATGTTTATAATAGGTGATGAACATGTAGTTATTTTAGGTGAAGGGACAAAGCTATAAGGATTACCACAAGAAAACCATAAACTTGCATTTAGACTACTACTATATTGTGTGGTTGATACTACGACTAGAGGGGTAGAGGTGGGAATAGAAGGCATTATTGTAGGAGAGGAAACTTTTTTTCCTAATTGGGTTTGAGCATTGGTAAACACTTGAGTGCAACTAGCCATTATAGGAATATTTTCATTTATTGAACACCAAAAATACTGAGAAGGGGGTGAATCAGTATTCACTAAAATTTATTTCCTTCATCAATTTTAAACATTCATTCAATGCATCACATTAAACTTGCAGTAATAGAAGGAACATAGAAAGCATGCATCACATCAAAGAACACAAGAACACCAAATTTATGTGGAAAACCCAAAAAGGGAAAAACCATGGTGAGGATTAGCTCATAATATATTATAACTAGTTATAAGATATTATGGAATGGCTCACTACATGGTGGAATCACTATTTGGAGGACTCACTATCTAGAGAATAGAATGTTAGGATAGAAAAGAGGGTGGTTCACTACCAAAGATTGAACTAATACTTGATTCATCTACAATATGCTAGAGGCAATTCCAATTAAGCCCTGTAAATTGACTTAACACACTTCATGCTTCACAACTATCATATTCTTCTCTATCACATTACATTCTCATCATGACTTGTCACTTTCACATCAATTCATTCACTCTACTACTTCCACTCATCTACAACACATAAATGATCTTACATTTATATGCATTACATTTGTAAACACTTACAACATCAATTAGGTTGGCCTAATTGGATGAAACATGCGATCCTTCAATTTTTTGACTCAAAACTTAACCACACACACATCATAGAATAAACCAAAACTTGTGACACATAAAATAGGTCAGAAATCCTTTAATCCTGCATGGCCTCAAACCCTTTAGGTCGACACCATTGGTGAAGCAACAATAGAATAAACCAACTATTCATTCACAAATTGACATGATGACTTTCAAAATACTTTCCACTTGGAGCATACACACTTCTAACCCTTGTAAACACATACTCAAAACTTCATAGCATAGCAATCATCTATGGTGGAATGTAGAGCATTCCAATCAAGTACTTTGTCACTATAACTCAACCATATCCTGAGCAATACATTGTCAACTCTAAATTCAACTACAAAGGACTTCAAGGCTTGAAAATTTGGATTTAGATTCCTCTAACATGCACCAAAATCACCTTATAATTGCATGAAAATATTCTACATGCCGGAGTAATGTGAACCACAAAATGGGTTCTCTAAAAACTAAAAACTGCATTATGGACTTAGGAACTTTATCCAACACATCCGATCTGCTCTAAACCAACACTACTTCAACTATGTAATGATTTGACATCATTGACAACACCATATTCAATCATTCTTATCAAACATCAACTTTACATTAATGTTGACATTACAACAATGTTGACATCAATGAAAATGCCATAATAACATCATTTTCCATACATACACCAATATTCTCAATGACAACCAAACTTCCAAAAATCTCCCCTTTGTCATTGATGGTAACACATCCTTCAAAAACTATCAAACTACTCCCCCTTTGACATCAAGGGAAAAGGGCTCTCAATATCAAGCTTTTTAAACTAGCTCAACTATTCCCCCCCTATGTAGATATATATGCATGAGAATAGCTCCCTCTTATAGTGTTATCCATAAAAAATAATCAAAAATGTATTTTAATACTCTAATACTTTTTTGTATGTACAAAGAAATCAAAAATTGCATAAGTAAAACAAAAATGTACATTTTCAACTAGAAGAGGGATAAATACTTTTGTAAGATTTCTTCAATTTTGTAAGGTGTGCCTCCCAATCCTTCTTTCCAACTTCTCAAGCCTTCTGGGTGAAGGAAAGCATGAACCATTGGTTCTCAAATTTCATAAGGTCTTCTCCTCCATCTAGTGAGTTGGGTACTAGATTCTTTTGTGCCAACATCTTTGCAATTGCTAATACACCAATTAAGGGGGTAAGCCTTGCACTTACCAAATATCTAAGTTGGTTGTACTACACTATTATCTTCTCCTTTTTCTCTTACAACTAGAAAAATTGTCCATGTAGATTTTATGTTTCTATCCTTGTAGTACTATATACATCATTTATCAGATCATACACATATGAGGCCTAAGAAATCTATGAGTCTATTGATTCCATCTGGCCATTAATGTTCTTCATTGAGTTAGGCCATTTTAAACAAAATTGAAACAAAATCCTTTCTTCATCCAAACACTTCTACACATTTTCCATATTTTCTTGTAGTTTTCCATGTGTGAAACTACACTTGTTAGATATTTTGGTCAATATTATATCATTGAACTTCTTTGTTATTTATTTTTCCAACCTCTCTTCCAGTCTAGTAGAATAATGTTTGAAAGAATCTAGCAGCAGCTTTTATTTCTTCACACTAGACAAAGATTCATAAATGGTTGTTCCAAGAATTCCTTCTTGCAACACCTTAACTGCTTCCTTGATCAATTATGTACTCTTTTTGCATGTTTATAGTATCTCCTTCCTTGTAGAGGCATGAAATACATCACCAAGTTGAATCTTTTGTAGGGGAGAGATTTTTTCCATGTCCACTTGTCCCTATTGCATTGGAAGGTATTGTAGTTGTGTAGATACTACTAGTTCTAATTGCAAGTGCATGTCTAATATACTCTTCAATTAATCTTTGGAGGCTTAAGAGGATTCACTAACAATCTTTGCATTTTCTTCTTCCTTATTCTCATTGTTCTCTCTTTCATCACTGCCAGATTGATCCTTAGTCTTCTCTTCTTCTGTAGTTTATCATTATCCTAAGGAGGCATTTCTTCAATATTTTCTGCCTTTGATTCCTTTGGGACCTCTTCTTTTTTCTCATCATCATTCTTCATATCCAAAGAGGGAAGATTTTTTTTTGCTTGTGATTCATCCTTCTTTGGGATTTCCTCTCTCTTTCTCTTATTCTTCTGCAACTATATTCTCCACATTCAGAGGGATATTTTTTGTCATCACTTCCTCTTGAACATTTTCCTCTACAAGTTCATGCTCCTATACATTCTCATGATTTTTAGTGCTAGGTTTATTGACTTTCGTAACAAAAGTATCATGTTGCATTTGATTTTCACTATTCTGGGGCACTCCCAATTCTTTTGCAATCTCTTCTACTTTGTGTAGTGTATCATTTCTCATCCTCTCAATATCCTCTTTGTCTCTACTCAAAAAAATTATCACTCTCTATTTTGTTCTAAATTTTTTGCTATACAGTTGAGCCAATTTTGCTCTATCTTCATCAAAAAGAGGAGAACCAATCTTCTCTAAGGCATATGCCCTCATTTTTGCATATTCTTCTATAGCCTCTTGCCTTCTAATACTCAATACATTCTTCAAATCATTAGGAAAATCATCTTCAATCTATGTTAAGCTAGTACATAATGTCACCATGTACTTCACAATTGATTCTTCTATAGTTGTCTTATCTTTATCATCTGATAATAGATACATTTTAGTAGTTTCTTCCAAAAACCCATACTCAACAAGACCATTAAATAGTGCTTCTAACCTTAGGGGGCTATGTTTTATTTTTAGAGGAGTTTTCTCTTTCTTCTTTCCCTTAGCCTTGGGTAATTTTTCTTCTTTTCCAAACCTTGGCTTCTTCTACCTCACATGCATATTGAATGCTTTCTTTTGCTTCTCAACTTCTTCACTATCGATATCAACTTTGTCCACTTTGGTTTTCTTTACACTTGTATCTACTTCAGAGACACTGGATTTCTTGTTTTGAATCAATTGAGGTACTTCTTCTATTTCCTCTTCATTCTCATAGCTGATATATCTTTCTCTTGTAGCTTTTACTTTCATTATCCTCTATGGAGGATTTTGCTGTGTTGTAGGGGCATTGGATGTTACTTTTTTCTTCACAACAATAGCAAGCTTAGTTTTTGTGACTTTAGGAACTACCGAAGAAGGGGTAGATGTACTACATGACCTTCTAATGCAAGGATAGCCTTATGTGGGATTGGACATGCCTTTGAATTTCTTCATAGGACTCTTTGATATACCCATGATTTCCTCAACTTGTGCCTTCATCTTCTCAACATTTTTCTTGATCTCTTTTTCTTTTGCTCTATATGTACTACACTAGATTTTTCTTCATATGTGCCATATCTTCCTTTTGTAGGATCTCTAGGCATACTCAACATATTCTCTGCCAGACTAATAATCACATCCTCTACTACCTCATATCTTATTTTAGGAATCCACACTGTCCTTAATTCAACAACTTCCATAATGCAACAATCTTTGTTGACCATGAAGATAATATCATTTGTGTACTTCTCAACAACACTTTTAGGAATCCTTTCTCTTGCTTGCATGTTTTCTTGAAAAGTTTTAAAGAATCCCCACAGAGCATAATTTTGAGTATCTGCATCACCCAACCTTCTCAAGTGGTCTCTAATTTGTATAGCAACTAGAATATCACTCAACCACATAATGTTCTTTATATGGGGAACTTCCTTGAGAAAGTAAAATAGTAAGCATATAATCAACGTACCATACTAAAAGGGGTACTAGGACTCTTTTGTCTTCTGAAGATTCTCCAATAATTTTTGTCTCAGCAATTCACATAAGTCTACATCCATACCTTTCTTCACCATCTCATAGGTAGTGTTAGTTGCGGTGGCAAAGATAGAGTTTTCTTTGTTTGTGAAGAAAATCTTATATCCTATCATAATAAATGCATACTTTACTACTAGATCTTTTGTATCCTTTACTATTAGGGAATGCTTATCAAATTTGGTACCAGTTAACTTCATTACCACTTCATTCTTTACAGATTTGAGATTTGAAACTTGTCTAGTGGAGCATAACTCTTTCACAACCCTAATGGCTTCCTTTTTTATTATGTGTGGTAGGTCTAACCAAATGAATTTATCATGAATTCTTCTCAACATGTATCTAACCCATTCATCCACATAGAAAAAGATAGGAAAGTTGTTCAACACATCTAGTTTCTTCTTTGTCATACATTCATATTTTGGTTTCAATTCAAAATTATCACCACTTAACTTGTCTACCCCAAATTCTCCCAACTTTGCATGATTATAGTCATCCAATTTCATGTGATTATAAATCCTCACATCCTACAACATAAGAAATATGTGAAAATGCACCATCTAAATCAATCACCATGGATTTATCGATGTGCTTCTTAAACTTAGGTCAGGGTTGATCCACAACTTTAACTACTAGAGGTGTAAACATTTTGAACAATTTCTGAAACAATGGATGAGAAAGAAGCTATAAATACGTTTGAATCCTTGTTGGTTAGGGTTTTGTGCGACACTTCACCTCTTCTCTACTCTTCACTTTTCAATAATTCAATCACTAATGAACTTTTCATAAGCAAAACCACTTATAAAAACTTTTTGGAAGACCTTAAATGCATTAATTGTAGTGAATAAAGTTAGGTCAAGATTTTGGCAAACCTTAACTGTGTAGTCACATTCACCTTAAATCTCTCCAAAAAAATTTGCATCAAGATATTTTTCACCGATGATTTCACCAGTAGATTGAGCATATCAAACCACACATTGTATATATATGTTGAAGGCATCAACACCATATCTTTGTCAGGGGCTTAAAGGTTTTTTGTTAAAACTCCCCTTGAGCCAAATCTCTTTATCTATTTTTAAGAGAGAACATCTACACCAAGAGTTGGCATAGACTCATCTTCACCTCATTCTCTTCTTTCTTTTTCCGGATCTTGTTTATTTCATTCTTCATCTCAACTAGATCCATTTTCTTTACCATATTTTCCTTCTTTAGTGAAATAGACGGTTTCACATTCTTTCTTCTTCAAAACTTAGCTATGTGTCTTGTGCTTCTACTTTTGCTAGTGATGTTTCTTTCATCGTTACCTTTATGACCTCTCTCTTATGTCCAAATCCATTATATTTAGAACAATAGCCATTGAAAGATTGAAACCTCATGTCATTATTGTAACTAATCACCATATGATTTATGCATTCACTAACTCTATGACCAAATCTATTCCATGTAAAGCATTGACTAGAAAATGATTGAGCATTCTGATTCATCCTGCTTCAACAATCTATAGCTCTACATGAAATTTTTTTAATGGAATGACAATAACTATTAAAAGATAGGTACCTTTATGCATTTGGTTGTCTGATAGGAGGCCTCTTGAAATATTTCTTTTGGTTCTAGACCCATTTGACATTGTTCTTCTTGTCATTCTTCTCAACATAGTTTAGGGTTTGATCTACCTTTGAACTTTCTCCTTTTTCAAACCCTAATCCTTCGTTGTCCTTTAAAGCCTTTTGTTCAATGATCATCTCATCAAGGAATTTGGAGCTCTTCTTGAATCCTTTATTTTTCCAAATCTAATCTCAAAGATTCAATCTCTTGTTCAAGCTTTGAACATTCTTTAGATTTATCTTTTGATTTAGCATTCAAGAAGTCTTTAACTCTTTCTCCTTCTTCAACTTGCAATTTTAGATTGGTGATAGTCTCATTTGATTGCTTGAGCTACTCATTTGTTTCTTTGAATCTTTCTATATCTTTGTTAAGTTTCTCTCTCAACTTCTTAATACATTCATCTACATCATTAAGGTCCTTTTTTAGATCTCTATTCTCATCTTCTACTTTATCCAAATCATCAAGCACTGATTTGAGTTCTCCTTCCATGTCAAATTCACAATCTTCTTCAGTAAAACCTTTAGGGATTATCTCTTCTAGAGGAATAGGATACTTCCTTGTAGCCATGTGTTCAACCTCCAAGATATACCTCAATGATCAAGCCAATTGAAGGAATCAAGCTCTGATGCCAATTTCCAATTGTTGAAAACCCGAAATACTAAGGGGGATGAATCAATATTCACTGAAATTCATTACCTTCATCAATTTTAAACATTCATTCAATGCATCACATTAAACTTGTAGTAATAGAAGGAACATAGAAAGCATGCATCACATCAAAGAACACAAGAATACCATATTTATGTGGAAACCCCAAAAAGGGAAAACCCATGATAAGGATTAGCTCACAATATATTATAACTGGTTATAAGATATTACAAAATGGCTCACTGCCAAGTGGACTCATTGTCCAGAGAATAGAAGGAATGGATCACTACTAGGATAAAAAAGAGGGTGGATCACTACTAGATATTGAATGAATGCAATTCATCTACAATATGTTGGACACAGTTCCAATTAAGCCCTATAAATTGATTTAATACACTTCATGCTTCACAACTATCATCTTATGCTCTATCATATTACATTCACATCACACCTTATCACTTTCATATCAATACATTCAATCTACTAATTCCACTCATCTACAACACCAAAATGATCTTACATTTATATGCATTACATCCATAAACACTTACAACATCAATTAGGTCAACCTAATTAGATGAAACGTGCAATACTTCAATCCATCGGCTCAAAACATAACCACACACGTATCGTAGAATAAACCAAACTATGTGACAAATCAAAATAGGTTGGCATGACCTATAATTACTCTCATAATTCTGATCCATGCATCCTTTAATTCTACATAGCCTCAAACCCTTTAGGTTGGCACTGCTAATGAAGCAACAATAGAATGAACCAACTGTTGATTCACAAATTGACACACTGACTTCCCAAATACTTGTCACTTGGAGCATACACACTTCTAACACCTATAAACACATCCTTAAAACTATATAGCATAACAACCATCCATGGTGGAATACAAAGCATTCCAATCAGCTATTGTGTCGTAGTAACTCTATCATAGCCTGAGCAATACACTGTCAACCCTAACTTCAACTACGAATGACTTCAAGGCTTGAAAATTTGGATTTAGATTCCTCCAACTTTCACCAAAATTACCTTAGAACCACATGACAATATTCTTCATTGGAGCAATGTGGACCACAAAACGAGTTCTCAAAACATTAAAAATTGCATTTCAAACTTAGGCACTTTATCCAACACATTTGATATGCTTCAGACCAACACTTCTTCAACTATTCAATGAGTTGACATCACTAACAAAACCATATTCAATCATGCTTATCAAATAATAGCTATACATCAATGTTGACATCACCACAATGTTGATATCAATAACAACACCATAGTAACATCATCTACCATACATCCACCAATCTTCTCAATGACAACAAAACTTTCAAAAACATCCATTATATGGTTATCCAAAAGAGGAAATGGTTCTCCATCCAAAGGCTCGGTACTTAAGAATTGTTGAAGTCTTTCTACGTCTTTATCCAATTGTTTGAGTTTGTCTTTAGGGACATGGGCAACAACAACCTCAAAATCCACATAAATGTTAGGTGGTGATGAAGACATATGTAATGTAGTGTTATGAAGAGATCTAAATATAGATTGAGTAGATATAACACCTTGAGTGAAAGAGTTATAATACTTAGGCTTAACATCGATTGTGATTGCAACACGAGAAGTCTTAAGTATAAAACTACATCTCAAAGGGGCATTAGATATGGGACACCAGGTTATGAATCTCATAAATTTACTACAAGACTTAAAACATGTAAATGCTCATATAATGAAGGGAAAAACAAATCATAGTGATACAAATTGAAATAATTTTTAGGAACAAAATACAAATTTGCACAAGAATCACAAAGATGAAACTCTGATCCAAATTTAGTCTAAAATCAACTGGAGAAGGGTGCTAGCACCCTAGACAAGAGATTTAAGTTTTTTTTTAATTTAAAAATATGGAAATGATCTTATAGAATCTAAGGATCCAAATTTATAGAGGTTCAAATCTGCCAATAGATAGATTTTTGGGAATGCACAAAATCCCAAATTTTCTATGTGTAATACATAACCATGCCTAAAATTTTAGATATTTGAAGTAATGCAATATGTTCAAAGGTAATTTTTAGATTTTAAAATGCAATAATTAACTAAACCTACTTTAAAAAATCTAAAAAATTGACACTTCTTTATCTTTTGAAATGACAAAGACTATGCAAACCTTTACTTTTTTAATGCTTTTCAACAACATATGCATGCATAAATGACAAATTAAAACTATGTAAAATTGCATTAAAAATTAAAATGACCTAATTAAGATTTTATAAGGTTTTTAAAGTGTAACAAATGTTGAGTTCACCAAAATTTGATGTGGGAAAAAGGGATCTAGGGTCTAAATCACACTTTCTTCTACATCACAATGGAAGGAATCACAACATCCACTTGGCTACTAATGCCTATGGAAGAGTTAGAATGGTGGATCAAGGTTTTGGTTATTTTTGGAGGTTGGGTTGATGATTGATTATGAATTAACTTGATTTGATAATGTAAATGTGTACTTATGTCAACTATTGAATTATAGTAAATTGTAATGATTTCATAAAAGTACAAAATTGTAACACAAAAAAAGGATCATAGAATAGGAAACTGCAGAGGAAGAGGAACCTGACATATAAATTTGAACTCAAAATAGCTAGATAGGGGTTGGCACCCTAGACTTGGAAATGAAAATCTTTAAAATTAGAAATTAGATCTCAAATGATCATTGTCTATAGGTTCTTCCCTTCTAGACTCAACTTCAGAACTTTTCTATCAACAACTATTTCCACTTTCCCCATTTTTTGTCATGTGAGGCTTGAATGGTTGATCTTGCAATTAGGTCTTCAATCACTTCCCAAATTCACTTTATATCTATCATCTACAAAAAAGAGAGGAGAGAAATGGTCGTATCATATATGGGCTTGCCTAATTCAAACCTCATTTTAATGTTTCCACCTCCACAATGGCTATGATGATGTAAAGAGTGCTCACCCTCAATCAAACAGAGGCAAAATGGATAAAAGGAATGATAAATTGACAAGTGCTACAACCTACCACTCATATCTCCCTTCCTTGATGGACTAAATTAATTTTACTCATCACCTTCAAGGAGAATTGGATGCTTAATTAGAGGTCCTAAAAGTGTTAGTACTCACAAAACAAACTAACATGAAACTTGAATAAACTCACATATAAACTTGATGCATTTCAAACATGAATTTTGATTGATCATAAGTGTTGTAAACTCTACTAATTCTTCTTTTGACTACTTTTTAGAATGTTTAATTGTTCAATCAATTCACTAAGATTTCAAATGGTGAAAAAGACTTGTACTTATATACATTTCTTGATTTCCTACAAAATTAATTATCAAAATCCAACAAATGAATTTAAATTTATAAATGTTAAAATACTGGCAATGGCATATTTAAATTTGGGCCAAAATAGGTTGAACAAGGATGCTAGTGCCCTAGTTTAGACCTATATTGGGTCTTTAAATGTCATTAAATAAATATTAAATCATAATTCCCAATTTAATTATTATTTTTTGAATATGATCATAAAATGGGTAATTTAAGAGCACAAATGGGCCCAGGCACATAGGGGGAATCTAAACCTAGTGTGAAATTTTCAAGGGTGATAATTTATGATGCTACACTTGGCTTTCAAATTTTGGACAAGTGAGCTTAGGGTTTTTTCCATTATGCATGTAATGGTAATGCCCATTTTGCTCCAAAATGAGATATTTTTTTTCTTCAAGGCTAGATCTCTCAAAAAATAGATAGGGAGTCATAGATGTGGTGCTCTAGTGCCATATTGGAGTTGATTGTGAACCCCATAGCTTCCAAAAACACCTACAACCAAAACACATGTATGCTAGTTACGCTGGGGGGATTGGTTTCCATCCTTCTATGATTGTTGAAGCTAGAGAACTGTTGAAGGGATTACAGTTGGTTGTCTTCATGGGGATTGAGAATTTGTATATTGAAGGAGAATCTAAGTCTATTATTGATGTTGTTAACTTTGAAAAATTGCTAGGGTGGAGTACTAAAGACATTCTTCTATACATCAGACTATTTGTGTCAAAAATAAAATTTAAAGTAGCCAACCATATTTACCAAGAGGGGAACCAAGTGGCTGATGCCTTAGCCAATCTAGGCACACATTGGAAATTGGCCAAATGCTGGTGTGCTTTAGGGAACTTACCTCTTGAAATATAGGGTTTAATATTGAAGGAACAAACCCCATACTTGAGTCATGATGATAACTAAACATGCTCCTTGTTGGCTTATTTGGGGGATCCACATGCTTGTTTGTTGGGCTATGTGGACAAATTTTACTTAAGAGATGGATAACAAGTGGCATTTTTCAAATCATTGGATGGAGTCCGATTTGAAAAAGGAAATCATAAAATTTTGCGTTAAGTACTTAATGATTAACTCTAAGTTGGACCATACCTTACGTAATCTCCTTTCGGAGATCTTGTTAAACTATCGTATTTCCAAGTTCCTTTATTTTGATTTTGATGTGACTAATAATTATGAGATAAAGCTCCTTTTTGGATTTCTTTTGTCCACTATATTGGACCCACGTCCTTTAGCTATCCTATTTTGGTTAACTATTTTTGGCCAACCCCTAATAGCTAACCCTCTACATGTTTCTAATTTTGGCCCCATGGCCATCTTGTCTAGATTTATGTGCCTTGTCCACATGGAAGGAAAACCTTCCTTTCCTTTCACGTCCTACTTACTTAGTCGATTGTATGCAAAGATCCTCATTTATGATTCTGCTAAGATTACTTTTAGGAATTTACTGGCTCATACGTGCGATCTGTCCTTAGCCTTAATTATCAAAAACTATCGTCTCTGGCCTAAAATCCTTAATGTGCAGATGATTTGTCACCTTTCTATTTTCTCTAATCTCATTTTTTCTTAGATTTCCTGGATATCCAGTGTGTAGAGTGGCATTATGGGAGGTGATAGGGTGCCGATAGAGCCAGATAATTACAACGAATTTTGCAAGGATCCACTTGTTTGGCACATTTGTGTCCAGGGTGGTCTTACTCCTCTTATGGAGAGACTTGTGGGCCATGACCCTAATCTGTCTGCTTAGTTTATCAACTCATGGAAAGATCATCTTGTGACTATAGGTGGCATTTCCTTTATGGTGGATGAAGAAGTGATTGTGTAGGCGACGGGTCTCCAGTGCACTAGTATGAAGCATTTGAAACACACCAAAACCTAGGACAATGAAAGCATGAACAAGTTCTTTGTGGGGTATGAAGCATCGGTGCGCAACCAATTGGGTTTTGACCGTGACGCCCTCCCTCTGCCATGGGACTTGGTGTGCCTTGCCTTGATGATATATGTGACACTAGAAGGTAGGTACAAGACCTATTACTTCTACCATTTCCCTTTGTTGAATCACCTTAGGCATAAAGTTTTGTTAAGCTTTCCTTTTTTCCTACTTATGAACCTTGAAAATTCTATTGAAAAATGTGTGGAGGTCGCTGCTCTGAATCCTAATGACCCTACACCCTTGCCTCTTCACTAGGGCCTCATCTTGAGGCTCTACCACTTCCACCTTGTTCTGTGTCCTCCTAAACCCATCTCAACTATCCGCATTGAAGAGATTGAGCTTCCCTCTATGACCAACTTATCCCTGGCAAAATCTAAAGGCCCTGCTAGGAAAAATCACCCGACCCCGACTGACTCACTGAAACCCAAACCTGCTGCAAAGAAGCTTAAAGGAAACAAGGGAGTGTCCCAAACTAGTGTGGCGGCTAGTCTGTGTGAACTCAAGTCAACCCCCACCAAGACTTCTAGCAAGCCTGCCCTAAAAAGGAAAGGCAAGGAGGAAGTAAAATCTTGAAGGATCCTCCGAGCAAAAGAAAAAATGTGGTGACCAAGGACTCTATGGGGGATACGGTGGTTGCAGAGACAGTGGTTATTGGTTGTGATGCCATCATTAGGTGCTCTGGTAGGCTGGCTAAGAATAGGAAAAAGGTGCAAGTTAAAGATTTGGATACAAAAGAGGAGTTTTCAAACAACAAAGATAGCAGGGTTGAGGAGGTGTTAGATGGTGAGGAGGAGCTTGCGAGAGGTCCTGACTCCATCCCTAATTTGGGAAAAGTTTAGAAGGAGGGTTCAACCTCTCATTCTTCAGAACCTCTGGATGTGGAGCACGCTATTCATGGCAACACTGCTATTGGTGGGGAGGAGCTCAGTGTGTTGAAAGAAAGATTGGACAAACTAGACAAAAAAATTTGTGGCTTGACCCGCTTCATGGACAAGCCGGTTCACTGTGTCACGATTACCTTATCGGTGGTGATGAAGGATGAGATGGACATGAAAAAGACTGAAGATCATCAGGAATGGGTGGGAGATGATGTTTTCCATCTTCTATCTAAGAACTGGGAAGATGCTAGATAGTTTGTTGTTGGTTTGATGTTCGTCTGTGTGTTGTTGATCTGTTGTGTGTGTTTTTTGGCTTTCTATTTTTTTATGCTTTTATGAACTTGAACTTCATTGGCCTTTGTGGCTATTTGTGAAGGGTAAAACACCCTATAAATTCTACTTTAGTTTATCAAAAACAATTGGATAATTACAATAATGAATAGTGAATTCTTATAAAAGAAAAAAGAAACCCTAGATGAAACCCTATGTGAGGATTAGATTATATCATTGCATGTGTCCCCATCCTATGATATAAGAAAACATGACCTGAATATAGAAAATCACTCCTAAATTTATTTTAAGTGTAATTAATAAAGTAAAAGAGGAACTAATTAATTAATTGATGATTCATTAATTAATTAGGTTATAATCTTATTTTACTCTAACATTAACTAGAAAAATATTTTTTGTGGGGCCTATGTATAAATTTAAAATTGAACCAAAAATATTTATTGAAAGAAGGTATAGGGCTTTAAGAAACAAAATCATAGATGAAGTAAAAGTGAAATAGAGTCACTATAATGTTGATAATGCTACTTGGGAAAATACATATTTCATTAAAAATTAATATTTACAATGTTTAACTATTTATTTTTTGAGATGTGTTGTAAATGCTTCTCAAGCTACTAAGGGGAGTAGTCAAGATACATGGGAGAATTGTTTTGGGACTTTTTCCCATGTAAAATACTTACTATATATAATTTATTAAATAGAAAAATATGAAACTTCTATCTTGTGTTAAATAAAGGATATGAAAATTTCAATAATTAAATAACCTTTTAAGTGATAAGTGGTGTAAATGGTGATATAAACCTTTGCAAATTATTGCAAACTTGTTATTACATTCAAGAGATTGAGAAAAGTTTTTATATGAAGATTAGAAAATTATTTAGTGTACGAAGTTGTTCCGCTACCTTAGCTTCCTTACAAGTGGTATCAGATCCTGATCACCTTTGGTTTCAGTTGTGGGTTGTTGGGTTTTTCGAACTGATCCAGATTTGAATGGGAGCTTGTGTAGAAGGAACTTTGTGATCCTATTGTAGGAATTTTCAGATGGCAAGTTCATCAAGGAGAATAGAGGTGGATAATTTTTTTGGAAATAATTTTGAATTATGGAAGCTAAAGATGGAGGATCTATGGGATGTTGTTGATGAGAATGTTTCAAGGCCTATAGATCCTAATCAAGTTGATCAATATGATGTGATGGATCATAAATCCAAGGGTCTAATCAGATTGTACTTGGCAGACTCTGTTTTAATCAATGTCCATGAAGAGACCTCTACACAGAAACTATGGAAGAAGCTTGGTGAGATGTATCAAGCCAAATATTTAGTGAATAAGATTTTCTTGAGGAAGAAATTATATTCCTTGAGAATGGAGGTGGGTGGACAAATTACAGACCACATGGAAGCATTCAATATGTCAATGGATCAATTGGAATTAGTTGGTGTCAAAATGGATGAGGAGAAATGTTAGATCTTGCTTTGTTCTTTTCCCAATTCATGGGATTCTCTTGTTATGGCTATTGAGAGTACTTTTGTTATATTGAATACTGAAGATGTGGTGGGTTCTTTACTTTCTGAAGAGATAAGGAGGAAGGTATCCATCAATTCCAATGAATCTGTAAGTGTTCATGGAAGACCTAAGGAAAAATTCAAGAAGAATGAGAAGCTTGATAAATCCAAGTCGAAGGGGAGATCCAAATCTCGTGGAAAGTCCAAAGTTGTTTGTTGGAACTGTGGTAAACTTGGACA
Organism: Sequoia sempervirens; assembly: GCA_007258455.2. Taxonomy (NCBI): domain Eukaryota; kingdom Viridiplantae; phylum Streptophyta; class Pinopsida; order Cupressales; family Cupressaceae; genus Sequoia; species Sequoia sempervirens. The sequence goes on along the minus strand of VDFB02276239.1, from coordinate 8,324 downwards.
TATTCTTAAGGACTGCAAAGAAGAAAAGAAGAAGAAAAGAAGAAGAAATTTGATTCTTATTCTGAGTCTAAGAAGGAAGATGGTGATGCATTCATTGCAGCTTTGGCAACTCATGTAGGTAATGATACATGGTTAATTGACTCAAGTGCATCTTTCCATATAACCTTTAATAGAGATTAGTTTTCTAAATGTGAATAATTTGATGGAGGTAAGGTGTACTTGGGTGATGATTCTTATTTAAATATTGTTGGTCATGGTAAAGTTAGAATCAAGTTTCTTGATGGTAGAATAAAAAGGGTTAATGGTGTGTTGCATATCCCTGGATTAGCATGAAATTTTTTGTCTGTGAGAAAACTAATAGACGCAGGTGTGCATGTAGTATTTTTGATGCAGGATGCAAGATGGTTAGAGGTGCTATGGTGATTTATAGGTGTTAGATATGGCACATTGTATAAGCTTGGTGCATGCACTGTTGAGTGTAATAGTACTTTTGTGAAAAGAAATTTTGTGGAAGAGGTGAGGATTTCATCTTCAATAGATGGTCATGGATTTTGGGTACCCAAGGGTGCTCTTTCTTTTGAATCAAAGTTACCTGCAAAGAAAACTATGTTATGGCACTAGAGACTTGGCCACATTGGAGAAAAGGGTCTAAGGACATTGAAAAATAAAAACCTTGTTGAAGGGTTATCTTATTGTAATCTTGAATTTGATTTATGTCAGAATTGCATTTATGGAAAACAAAATCGTGTTTAGTTTTACTCGAGTTCTCATAAATCTTATGGTGTATTGTATCTTATTAATTCTGATGTGTTTGGTCCTATAGATGTTCCTTCAATTGGTAAATCCACATATTACATGTTTCATTTATTTATGATTATAGTAGGACATGGTATACTTTCTAAAGAGTAAATCTGAAGTTTTCAGTCAATTTAAATAATTTAAGGCAATGGTTGAGTTGCAAACTAGAAAGAAAATAAAATGTTTGAGGACTGATAATGGTGGTGAATTTTACTCTAATGATTTTGATAGATTCTTTAAAGATTGTGGTATTCATAGAAAAAAGACAACTTTTTATTCTCCAAAGCAAAATGGAGTTGTAGAAAGAATGAATAGGACACTAGTGGAGAAGGCTAGGAGTATGTTGAGTGGTGTTGATTTTAAGAACAAGGTTTTGGGCTAAAACTTTTACCACTACTTGTTACCTAATTAATGGTCTCCTACATCAACTCTGTTGATAAGACACCTATAAGAGAGCATGGTCAAGCCACAAGCCTTCATTAAGAGATCTTAGAGTTTTTGGTTGTGATGCATATGCACATGTGCCAAAGGAGAAGCAAAAAAAGTTGGAGAACAAGGTTGTGAAATGCATCTTCATCAGATACAATTATGGTGTGAAAGGATACAAGGTTTGGGATCCTATTGCACAGAAGGTAATACGCAGTATAAGTATTATTTTTAGAGACTAAGCCTTCTTCTATTACATTGCAGTCAGAACAAAGTAAACATGAAGTTGTGATTCAATTTCCTTCTACACCTAAGAAAGTTGAATCAAGGCCCATGGATACAAAATAAATTGAGGAGATCTCATCTTGCTCTGAATCTTTCAAAGAGGAGGAATAACCTTCAACTCAACTTGTTCTTAGGTCTACAAGGAATAGAAAACCACTTGAAAGGTATTCAAATGATGATTGGAGATACATTTTTTATTTGAATACTAACATGGATGAACCTAGATCAATAGAAGAGGCATTAGGTATGAATGATGCAGAATCCTTGAGCATTTCTATGGATGAAGAAATGACAACTTTGAAAAAGAAATACATGGGATCTTGTACCATTGCTTGAAGGAAGAAAACTTGTTGGTTGTAAATAGGTTTTTAAGAAAAATATTGGTTGAGATGGAGGTATTGAGAATTACAAAGCAAGGTTGATTACAAAAGGTTACTCTCAAGTTGAGGGTGTTGATTATGGTGAGATATTTTCTCCTATTGCAAAAATGGCATCCATTAGATTTTTGCTTTCTATTGATGTTGCTTATGATTTAGAGGTTGAGAAAATGGATGTGAAAATTGCTTTCCTTCATGGTGAATTGGAGGAGGAATATTTATAAAACACAATCAGAGCACTACATGGTGAAAGGTAAAAAATGAATTGGTTTCAAATTGAAATCTTTGTATGGCCTAAAAAGCAGGAAGTCCCTAGGATGTGGTACCAAAATTTATTACATATGTCTTTGAGTTTGGGATTTGAGCATTCAGAGTGGATCATTGTGTTTATTATAAACTGACAGTGATTGTTTCCTATTTATTGCATTATATGTTGATGATATGTTATTTATTGGTAGAGGGAAAGGTATGGTTTTAGAACTAAAATCTCAACTTGCTGCTAAATTTGAAATGAAATATCTTGGTGCAACTAGAAACACATTCTTGGGATGGAAATTAGAAGAGATAGAGTGAATAGAAAGCTATGGCTTGGCCAAAGTAAGTATGTTAATTCAATTTTACAGAGGTTTGATATGCAGGATTGTAGACCATTGTGTGTTCTTGTTTCAGCTGAAACAAAGTTATCTATTTCAGATTATCCAACATCCCCATTAGAGATGGAAGATATGAGAAAAATTCCTTACCAAATTGTAGTTGGAAGTTTGATGCATGTTATGGTTTGTACTAGACTAGACATTGCCTAAGAAGTGGGAGTTCTTTCCAAGTATATGTCTAATCTTGGTAGAGTTCATTGGGATGCAGTTGAAAGAGTCTTTAGATATTTGGGTGGTACCTCAAATTATTCCTTGTGTCATCACAGTAATATGACTAAAGATGAGATTTCCCTTGATATTCATGGTTATGTGGATTCAGACTGGGCAGGTAATGTTGATAGCAGAAGACACACTAGTGCTTATGTGTTTACTTTATTTGGTGGTGAAATTAGTTGGATGAGTAAGCATTAGGTTGTGGTTTATTTTTCCACTACTAAAGCTCGGTATATGGTAAATACTCATGCTTGTAAAGAAGCCATTTGGCTTAAGAGACTGTGTTCAAATATTAGAATTAAACAAGGTGCAATTACAATTTATTCTGTCAATTAGAGTGTGATATGTCTATCCAAGAACCCGACATTTCATGTCAAGACAAAGCACATTGGTGTACAATATCATTTTGTTAGATATATGGTCAAAGATGACAAGGTGAAGTTGGTTAAGGTAAAGACTTTGATGAATGTTGTTGATTCTTTAACTAAGCATATGAGCACAAAGAATTTTAGATGGTGTTCAAAGACTATGGACCTTTCAAACCCTAACAATTAAGAGATTATTTTTTTACACCCTCTCATTGCTCTTGCAAGGTGTTTGACAAGTTGGAGATTTGTTGGGAAAATTTGTCTCAACCTTGAAATTACATGATGTACTATTGATACATGAGGTACTATTGATACGTCAGTGATGGGGGATTGTTCATCATTAGGTCTTTGATCTAACAACTGATATTTTATTAACTTGAATTACCCTAGAAGGAAACCCTACTTTGTGAGGGCATTGTATTACGACTATGTAGTATGATGTATTCTAAGAGTCTAATAGTGGTCATGTTGCCTCTAAATCTTTGGTTGGTGATACTCCTGTGAGAAGTTTGATCTACAAGTATATTGTTATCTTCGTGATTTTTGAATAATATATTGGCTGGCTTTTGGAGTGTGGGGTTTTTCTCTCGAAAAGGTTTTCCCCATGTAAATCATTGTGTTGTGGTATGCATGATATTTATGGTTATTTAAGCATAAGTTTTTGTAATTGTTAAATATCTGTAAATTTTTTGCATTGTTCTCCTCTCAAGATTAGTGTAGGAATTTTTTTCGCTACCTTAGCTTCCTTATAATTTCATATTAGATGAGATTATTATCCAAACAAATAACACTCTAATTTTTATATTTTATTTAAACCACCTTGCAATCAAATCTTGAGCATAGTATTTGTAATCAAATTATGTATTTACAGGCATGTATAGCAACCATATACTGTACTTAAACAATATACAAAGAAACTATGGGTTGTTTATTATTCATTCAACTGACAACACCACTAAATAGTGAAAACATGTAGCCACTAGTGGACTTTCAACTATTCAAGGAAATGATCCAATATACATCAACAAAGACCTATATATCCAAAATATTGCTCACATCATTAGAACCATGATAACATAATAAATAATTAAAATTTCTTTGTCTAATTCTCTCTACCATGAACAAACATAAATTTTCTAAGTACTTTGTTGGTTAAGAAATATTCAATCTAGTACATACCATTACACACATCAAGCTCCCTAAAATACTATAATAAGGTACATTATACATGTTTTTGTTGCAAGGTGTGACCCTTGGTCTTCCTTGCAGCACTAGCACTTGGGTTTGTGACATGGTCTAAATGCCTCTTGTGGTTCTTAACCGAAGCTTGTATCGGGCATTGACAAGTTGATCTTTTGGTGCAACAACAAGTCCAACAATTGGAATCAAAGCTGGTCATAGGTTCAAACCTCTCACTTGTGTTGGGGGGATTGTTGTAAGGTGTGACCCTTGGTCTTCCTTGCAGCACTAGTGCTTGGGTTTGTGACATGGTTTAAACGCCTCCTGTGGTTCTTAACTGAATCTTGTATCGAGCATTGATAGGTCAATCTTTTGGTGCAATGACAAGTCCAACAATTTTATGGACCATTATATACTATATGACACATATACAATAATATATTAGTGTTAACAAGTAAAGGAGTACTCGCAAGCTTACAATTTTGCATAGTAAACCACCACAATATAGAATCCAAATTCTTACTTTGACTAAGCCAAAGATTTCTATGAACTTGATCCCTTTTTATTTCTATTCCAAGTGAATTTTTATACCCCTAAATCTTTCATGTTAAATGCACAAGGAAGCTAGTTTTAAACTCCCTAATCACCCCATTGTTTTTGATAAAATATCATCCACATAAAAGATAATGACTAAAATATGATCATCAATATATTTAATGTAAACATAACGATCCTATTAAATTCTAAAAAATCTAACCTCAACATAAAAGAATCAAAATTTTGATACCACATATTAGCACCAAAATATTTTTTTTGGCATATTAGTACCAAAATTAAAATGATCACAAAAATAAATAAAAACTATTAACCACTTTTTTATTAATAAGGATTAAAAGACCCTTTTCACCAATATGGCTCAAATATAGTGATAAAATATATATGCATTTTAAAATTTTCTAATTACATTGACAAAGTTAAAAAATTAGGAGATATTGACCTAAACCAAGTCTCACATCATGAGCCTCTAGCTACTAGTAATTTTCCTCTCACCAACCTACAACCAGACTTAATAAATGTCGCATGTATTCTAAAATCATTCAACTTGCATATATAAACGATATTCCTCATATTTCCTAGAATATAGAAAACACCATGATAATTTTTTACCCTCCAATCACTAAAACATAACCATAACACTCCCTTACTAAAAATATAATGTGTAATATTTCCAACAAGGAAAAGTTATCTCAATTATAATCTTGGTATGATGAGAAAAAATCCTTGTGAGGATTAATGTGGTAGGATAGCTTGAATCAAGAATCCAAATTTTCTCACTAGTAACATTAATATAAACAAAAAAACGTGTTATTATCAAGTCTTCATCAAAGTGTTTCTCTATGAAGGAATTGATTGAGATTTTATTCTTGTGTTTGCATCCCTTCTTCATGTCTTATATTTCCATAATTCAAACACTTTAATCTTCTTATGGTTGTGTATCATAATTTAGACTTGGACCTATATTTCATTTTATTTTATTCCAATATAGACCCACCTTTGTCATTTGGTATTCCTAAAATATGCAAGGAATCCTTTAATCATATTGGGACTCAAATTTGTAATGTCATTTTTTCTTGAGTCCCTTACTTTATATGTTTCTTAGTCATATTTGGCCCATTTTTATAACCAATCTAAGATATTCTAAATGGGCCATATTTCTTGAATTTGTGCCTCTAGATGTTGTGTTAATCCCCCCTTTCATGTTTTATTCAAATACCTGAGTTGAAAAACCAAAATTTAGATAAGTGTTGAGTTTTCAAGATTTCAAAGTTTTGGGATTGTTCACGCATGCATACATTCCCTGTCAATCCCAAATCCTCACTCTAATCCTTCCAAAATTTGGTTAAGAATTTTTTTTACCTTGTTAGAGTTTCAAGGGTATTCATCCTTACATACCTTTCCTATTGATCTAAAACCTCCATGTAGAATCCTTGTGAAAATGGCTAAGTGTCAATATTGTTAGCCTTTTGGACTATCAAGATTTCCCTTACATGTGTATCCTTCATTTGGCACCCCTCCTCCCCAAAGTATATTTTTTAAAAACTTATTTTTTTTAGAATTTTTGGATTTCCTCATTCATTCACTTGTTGGTCCTTCTCCCCCAAAATCCCTTAATCATCGACATCCTAATCCTTGGTATGAATTATAAGTTCCTCCCACCCCAATAGTTCGATACTCCACTAATTTATTTTTGTATCCTATCAAGGTTGTACATTTGGCCATTCCTTATTTGAACATATCTTTCCATCCACCCCCAATAGTGTGAAACTTTTCCAAAGCCTTTTGAAATTTTCCATATGTTGTTGGATTTTCATATTAATTCATCCCTCCATGATTTTCAAACTTTTCATCCCAATATTTTGTACCCTAAAAGTCTAATACCCCAACATTTCCCTCATTCCACTTCAAAATTCCTTTGTCTTTTAGACTTTTATGGTTTCCCATCCCTTCATCCTTTCCCTTCTAGTCTTGATACCCTGAGGGTTTTCCTTTCCTCTATTAACATCATCACCCTTCTAAATTGTTGGAAGTACCTCTTTCCCCCACCCCATGGAATGTTGTTCAATGGAGGCTTGATGTTTGATGAATAGGTGATTTGTTAGGATATTAAAGGTGGATGTGCCCACATCAAAGGAAGCTTGGTGACCCAATAGTACAAAAAGAATTATTTTAATGGTTTATGTTGAGATTTTAGAGGATTTTATGCTCCTCTACTTTGGGCATGAAGGTAAGTGTTGTCTTGACGGTCCAATGAGCTGCCAAGTTCAAAGAAGATATATTAGTAGTGACTCATTATTTATCAAAGGTTTGAGAATATTAATGCCTAAATCATTCAAAGGTCTGATTAAGTATAAGGTGATTATTTAAAGGTTGTAAAGGCTTGATGACATGCTTCTCCTCCATCTACTCAATCAACTCACATTAATGTTGATGGACCACCTAGTTATGAAAATTAAACACAAATGTCCATCAATCTTGAGCACCCATTTTGAGCAAGATTCATCCCCAACCACTAACTTTAATGATCCTATAGTCTAGAAATTAGGGTTTTATTCTCTACGAGTGTTATGGTATTATTTTTATCATTTTCAAAGAGAGGTTGGTTTAGTTGTGGTCTCTAGATACCAAAAAAATGTAGGGAAGCCACTGATGTTAATCTAATTTCTTTAGGTCAAGTACAAACTAGTGGAATAAGGGAAGATTAATAATGTAAATGGTATTTGCAACAAAATGTCTCCATGGTGGTATATATACATTTAGGATGATTTATTAGTCACAACTAAGGATTTTTATTTTTCATATTTATTGACACGAATGTTATTTTGAGTTAGATGAATATGATAGTATTCTAAAAATATCACAAGATTTGTGGTGATAATTCTCTTCTCATGTATGAACCTATGCAACTATGTTATGGATTAATAAGCATATTATATTATACGCTTTATGATCCTTGTTGTATGTAAATACATAGCTTAGTAGTCCTTTGGTTTCATTTTGTTCTTAACCTGATGTGTTGTGACTTTGTTACCCATTGAATAGGCATCGGTTTGGAACCAAGCACAAATCTCATACCATCAACCAAAAAAATTAGTGTAGGACTAGGATTAGATTTTTTAATTCATAATATCATATCATAACCATGGATTTATCTTCATAGATACTTTAATAAATTCATTTCATGTGGGTTATGATTGATAATTGTTATCATTTATATAGGGTTTTTTGAGGTAGCTAGTTGTTCTTGGTTCAATGATAGTATTTGGGGCCAAGTCAATAGGTTGGGTTTAGCTATCATTATTTTTTAATTGTTCATTTTGTTTGAGTATAATAGTTGTTAAGGTATGTTGCAATTTGGTTGTCATTGATGTTAAAAGAGAGTTGTTGATATCAAAAGAGAGTTGCAGTCTGGTTGTTTGGTTGCCAGAGTCCTTGAGAAATACTTTTTATTTCTCTACTGGTGATGG
>VDFB02276238.1:84698-106769 GCA_007258455.2 Sequoia sempervirens | reverse complement strand
GTGACTCCGCATGTTTGGGTGCAAAAGAGGACCATTCATAGCATAAAAATACCTATTCGGATGCATTGGAACAGTCTGTTTGGTCACACGAGTTGCAAAAGAAAAGTTGCACCACTTTGCAACTTTCAACTACTTGCATTTGACAACTTTTTCCCCAAGTGAATATTCACCACCATGGGAAAATGCCTCTGAGATATGTTATCACGGAATCTAGCAACACTCATTCCATGGATAACCCCCCTACGAAACTTGTTTCTTTCCTAGGTTCGTGAAGTTCAAGCATGCAAAACAAGGTGATTTTCAAGCCACCTTGAAATGTGTTCCAAAGACTTAGACAGTCAGTTTGAGCATCCCCCTATATTCACCTCGTGAAGACCTTTGAAACGATCTCCTTTGTGAAGCCTCACTATTCATACTTAGTTAAAATTGCGAAAGATGCAGTTGCACTGAAAAAGTGCGTTCTTGCTCACAAGCCAAATATTGGCTAAGTATGAAAAGTGCAGGGGCGCTGATTTTCAACGCCCCTGCATGAAAGTGTTTTTTTCAAAAAATGTAAGAGTGCTGAAAAAGTGCACTCTTACACTTTTTGTCCAGACTTAGTCTTTTTCTTGCCTAGGCGCATTTCTTCATGCGTTTTACATTTTTCGCTTATCGTGCCACTTTTTGTGCCTCAATTAATTGATCGACTTAAGTTAGGTTTTTATGTTTTTCTTTCACTTAAAAGTGATTCTATTGTTTTATTTTCATTGTTTGTAATTTTCGACTGAACTCCTTCTCAAGCTACAAAACACGTTTTTCCAAATATCTTTTTGCATCAAGCTAGGGTTTTTTGAGTTCACCATTTCAGGTACGTTTTTATTCTTTGTCTTCTCATTTATGCATTCTTTCTTGTTGAAAATCTATCAATGTGTTTCCTTTTTGTGATTGTTTTGAATCTATTACTATGAAAAACGTGTATTCTTTTTTCTCCATTCATGTTTCTTGGTCTTGCGCATTTTTTCCATACTTCCTCTTCATGGCACGTTGTGTGGCATCTTCCTCTTACCCACGTGTTTTCCTGTACGCCCTCACACAATGGAACTTTTATGGCTTGTTTTGGCGTGACTTTCTTCTCCCACACATTTTTCTTTCCATTCTTTCAAACTCCCACGTTTTTGTTTTAGTGTCTTCCCACGTCGCCCTTTCAACAATGATTTGGTGCGAACATTGAAGAAACATTTTGTGAGTAAAATTGCTTGGTTCTTATCCATATTTACAATGGCGGTGAAATAAAATTCAAGTGCAACTCAATACATGATTACAAGCTTTGTAATTGAGCGTTCCCATGCTTCAAAATAGTCAAGGTGTCATTTTCAAACATCATTGCATCTTATTTCCAGAATCATACTTGAAGTGCAGAGGCGCTGAAAAAGTGCGCCCTGACATAACACATTTTTTTTCCTAACACTGAGATGCAGGAGCGCTGTTTTTCAACCCCCCTCCATCAAAGCCAGAATTCTTCAAGATGCAGGAGCATTATTTTTCAACGCCTCTGCATCAAAGCCGGAATTCTTCAAAATGCAAGGGTGCTGAAAAAGTGCGCCCTTACACTTTTCACAATTTTTTCCCTGAAATACTTCAAACTTGCAGGTTTCGTTTTGAACCTCGTTCCTTCCATTTTATGCATCATTTTGTGTGCCTTGTCATCTACTCCACGCTTGCTCATCATCATTGCTCACCTCACGCACTCCCATGCTGTTTAACGACTAACATTTGTTCTGACTCCACATCTTGCAATCTCTTATCAAGATCTTCAAAGTTGATTGATCAAAGATTCAGTCGCTCTTGATGATTTCCAGTAAACCTCTGTCTTCTTCAAAAGCAAAAGGAAAAATGAAATATAAATATCAAGGTATCTATCTGCCAACTGTAGTGGTCTCCAAGGTGGACGAAATAAAAGACACAGAGGTTGGCCATCAAGACTTGGTTGATTTTATAAAGCAAACTGAGATGAAGCCTCTTCCTGATCCAATGAGAGCAATTGTATATAGTAACCTGCATTTGGTAGCTATGTTCCCTATTGTTGCACACAATACAAAATTTGTCCTTCAAGTGGCATCTCATTACATCAAGGAAAGCAAAAGTGTGATTGATTCTTCTGGGCACGAGATTTTAAGGCTCGACCTTGACTTCTTTGATATTGTGTTTAAAGTTCCTCAAATGGAGTACATTGACATCTCTATACAAATATCACAAGAAGTCTTTGACGTTGATCCCAACAAGGCTAAAAACCTATTAAATACCCAATGGTTGAAGAAGCCTAGACAATCTTTTTCCATATGGCCAAAAGGACTCTTGCGAAGTGATTTCAAAGATGACGTCAAAGATATGATCACATTTTTAAGCAGAGTAAAAGGCTTGCTTGAATCAACCACTTTTCATGATTGGATGTATGAATACATTGGGATTATAAGAAGACAAAAAGTGCACATTGACTAGGGCAAACAAATCAGTGATGAAATACATGAGCAACTAATCAATGCGCCTTCCACATTGAAATTCTATATGACTTCTTACCTGGTGTACGCAACAGCTATAATGAGGCAATTTCTGGGTCTATCCACAAAAGGGAATCAGATGCTGGTACCTATGTATAAATTCTTCTATCAACTGGAATTGAAGGAAAGCTTCCATCATTTCAGGCGGGTTATTGATGCTTTCTTCACACCTTTTCTTTTCAATTTTGATCTAGCTCTCGAGAGGAGAAGGGTATCTGATGATGCCTACAAGGCAGTAAGTAAAGTTGAATGCTTATTTCCTCAATTCCCAACGTTTACTTATTTAAGAGTAGGGTGCTACACTGGCTGCCCTTACATGTTGCCACATTATCCTTTGGATAAGTGGGTTCTCATGGAGATGTGCAGACAGCTGATTTTTGTGCATAAAGAATGAAGAAGTAACCACAAGCGTGGATTCAAGTTCCCACTGACAATCGACAGATATACTATCCCAACTGTACAGAAAGCCAAGTCTGTCTATGTTGAGATGCAAATCATGGCAAGCAAGACCTATAGGTATAGGTTTGATTTTGATTATCGGGATGTCAGAAGGAAATTACAAAAGGGTCATCATCACAAATACCATTTTGAAGATATCTGGGCTGATTGTAGAGATGTAGAAGCCGTTTGCAAAATGGATTATTGCAGGTTGACTGTGCAGCATATTAGAGACCTTGATATTGTTGACCTACTAGAGGATTTTATAGATCCTGGTGATATCATGAATGTTGTCTATGATGAACAAGAGGTTTCTAAAAGGCCGTTTCCTGCAATTCAATGGTCTAGGAAAGAAAGTACTAGCATTAGAGAGAGATTGAAGCCAATCCTGTCCAACACTGCAGAATGGTTACATAAGCATGGTTTTGAAATGAAAAGTTTTAGAACATATTCGAAAGGAGAAGAATCTAAAGCAAAAGCTCACCGATAGCAAGAACTCCACATGAAAAATAAATCAGCGGCTATTCCCACTTCTTAATGAAGATGTCCCAAGATCAAGTTTACTGTTGGAAAGAAAGATACCTAGTTCATCCCAGAAGGAGAAACCACATAATCTGATCCATCTCGCTCTAAAGGTAAAAAGTCCATTCTAGAGGAGATAGATTCCGATGAAGAAGGTACTTCCAGTGACCAATCCGCTGAAGATGAAGACTCAGCAGAAGCAAACTACAATGCAGAAGAGGTTTCTGAAAGCAGGCAAGAGTCTGAAGAAGATTCTGAAGAAGAATTTGAAGGTGATTCCGAAGGTGAACCAGAATCAGAGAGACAAGAGGGTGATCAACAGGAACCCAGGCATGATCAAGAAAGAACTATGTCTTCACCCGAGAATACAGTTGAGGAAATTCCCAAAACGTCATTGCCTGTGATTTCCAGTGTTCCTCATATGCATCCAAATTCAAGAACTCCTCCACCTCCTATTCCCTCATCACCCATTCCTACCACATGCATTCTTGCAGTTGAGATATCCATTATTCCTGCAGCATCAACCCCACTTGATACTCCCTCGGTGACAAGCATTCATACAGTTGATATACTGTCAAGTCCTCCATCATCCATTCCTAGCCTGTCTTCACCAATGTATGATATCACTTCTGAAAATGAATTCAATCGTTTCATGAATGAGTCAATGCATGATCAGCTCAATGTGCAGTCTACAGGAGCAATGATGACAAACACTTCTCCTATTTTCATGATACCCATGATGACTTTAGAGGTGAAAATGACTTCAGAAGTGACAATGACGACTGAGTTGACAGTGAATCCAGAAGTTCACACCTCTTTCCTTCCCCCTTGGCTGATATCTCAAGTGTCGAAGCAGAAGAAGCAAATGATCTCTCTAGGGGAGCTCGACCTCGAAGAGATAGTCCCTCCAAAGGATAAAGGGAAGAAAAAGGAAAAAGTATACTCAAGGTTGAATGTTGACAAGACTGGCCATAAGTATGCGGAGATTGGCATATTGCCGCAAGAAGAAGGAGATGTCAATATGGAGGACTATACAGTAACAAAAGTCCAGCTTGGCAAGGTTACCAATGAAAGTGCAAAAGCGGATGCACAAGTGACATTGGATATCTTGGCTGGAAGACTGGATAAAATGGAGCAAGCTCACAATATGTACAAACAGAGGGCAGAGCATTATGCCACTTTTGTAAAGAGACTTGCAGGATCTCCAACTAATGCACAACTGCTGACAGTGGTAAGTATTGAGGACCTAGCTGTCAAGAAAGCTGAGAAGTTTGCCTCCAAAGGCAGGGTGTTGTATGATTTCATTGAGAAGATCATAGAACACGAATCTCAGATCATAATTGTTGCGGATGAAAAAACTACCTTGTTGGCCAAGCTCACCACAGAGCGTGATAAAAAAAAAGAAAAAAGTATACTTTCCCAAGAGAACAGAGATATGGAAAAATGCCTGCTGTCATGGTCACAGATGAAGCAGGTAAAGCTCAATAAATTGGTGGAAGTCAGGGTAATTCCCAACAAAGAAAAGTTCATTGAGGTAAGAGAATCTTTGAAACATAGAATTCAAGTAATTCAATCTCTTACGAAAGATCTCCACCAAGTGCAGGAAGATGTCGAAGAGCATCATGTTATTCTTGAAAAGGGTATCAAGGAGTTACCAGGTCAACTTCTTGAGGAGAATCGTATCTTCCTTTCGGCCACAGAAATATCCCAGATCTTCAAGGAAGCCATCATGAAGTTGATTGACAGTGCAGACTTTTCAAAAGCCTCTCTGAATGTCATTTGTGATACAAGGCTCACATTGGATAACCTGAAAACACATCTTGATAGGTGCAAGAAGGTTCACTCATCTGCCATGAGATTGATCATGAGAATTCACACCATTGTGGATTACACCATTGGTCCAGATGAGAAGTTCGTACAGGAGACCAGGAAGAAATATGAAGACTTCCGTGCCCAAAGCAAGGAAACATGAAGAAGGTTCCTGATCTCCAGTGTTAGACATTTTCGGTGCATCCCTTTATGCATCTTGTAAATATTTCCTGACATCTTATATGTCTTTTTTTAAATTGTAATTGCATCAAGCTCGAAGATGTAATATTTTGAAAACAAATTACACTTTGACTTTGGTCCAAGTTAGGTGAGATCTCCTAAAATCGCTCACCCAACTTTCCTTGATTTCCTCAATTAGATTCCTAATTTTTCTCATCCCTCTTTCTATATAATGTGAGGGATTTCTATTGTAAGATTATCCTTTAGTATTTTGCAACGAAGTGCTACCCTTTTTGAAGCAGAATTGTGAAACTTTGTGTTCATACTTTGTGAATGAAATCTGATCAATAAAGAAGAAGATTGCAAATCAAACTTTGTGTTGGATTCGATAATATTATGAATTGATCTCATTTGGTGGTGATTAGCTTATGGAATCTGAAGGACTCTAAGTAATTCATGTAAAATTTGTGTTACATCCTTTATTTAGATTTACATTCATGTTTTGTTTATCTTTGGTTGGATAATCTACAAGACTTTGTGCTTGTAATTGTTCATGCTCTTTGGATACTTTGGTTGAATGATCTACAAGACTTTGTGCTTGTAATTGTTCATGCTCTTTGAATACTTTGGTTGGATAATCTACAAGACTTTGCGCTTGTAATTGTTCATACTATTCGAGGAATTGTCGCATCTAAGAAGACTTTGTGCTTCTAATGTGACAAATGACACACTTTTCACAGATCCACCATTGAAAAAGCTACAGAATGACTGTGTTCGTTCGTGAGCTTTCCCTTTTATTTTACTAGTTTATTGTTAATCACTTCTGGTACCTCTACGCTTTGCTTTGACAAGATAGAGGTATTGGCATTATTGCTCATTGTTAGTTTAGAGTTATTGTGAATTAAGAACTTCCAACAGTGAAGCATTGTAAACATCTTCTCTAAAAAAAGAGAGAAGGATGAATGTAATACACCCCTCCACTTCATAAGTATTGTGTACATTTTTTAATTACTTTGTTTGTTTTACTATCGCTTCTTTTAGCAGTAAGAAGGGCACCTCCTATTTCTGAGAGGAGAGATTCACATCTCACATAGCTGTGGCTGAAGTCCTAGTTGTGTAATCTATCGAAAAGCTGATTACATAATTTTCACCCAACAAGATAGAAAAAATTGAGAGAGGTTATTGTAGAGGGTCCCAACATGATGCCATAGGATTAGACAAGAAGTTTCTAAGCATTATGGTATTTTAGTAACATGCTAAAGTTTGCAGCCATTTTGCACTTTGGACTCTTAAGGGATCAATTCGGTTGAACGTAGCTCGGAGATATTCCGCGTGTTTGGGTTTGAAATAGGACCTTTCCTAGCATAAACATTCCTATTCAAATGCATTGGAACAGTCTGTTTGGTTACACGAGTTGCAAAATGAAAGTTGCACCACTTTGCAACTTTGCACTGTTTGAATTTGACACTTTTTCCATCAAGTGAAAACTTCACACAACAGGAAAAGCACTCCGATATAACAAAAACCAAGAGAGGTTATTGTAGAGGGGCCTAACGTGATCTCGTAGGCTCAGACAGAGATTTCGTAAGTGCCACGGTTACTGAGTAATACCCCGTCAAAGATTGCTGCCCTTTTGCACTTTGGACCCTTAAGGGATTGACCCGGTTGAACGTAGCTCAGATTGATTCCACATGTTTGGGTGCAAAAGAGAACCATTCCTAGCATAAATGTACCATGTACTTAGAAGAAGATCAATAAAATTCATTGTTTCCTTGCATTTTTTTGTATTTTTACCAGAAATTTGATGTTTCCTTGAACTGTACGATTTTGTATAGGGTGATTGTGCTCTCTTTTGGATGGAATTCGGTGGGAAGTAGACTTAAATCCATTCTAGTTTTGGTTTGGTTGGATTTCAAGCGATTTTGTGCATTTTACAAGCCAATTACTGAGGGCCAGTCTTTATACCTTGTTTTAAGGGTTTTAAGTGCATTAAAATGCCATATTAAGCCTTCCACCCACTATATGCTTATGTAACTCAGTGGAAAGGCTTAGTTCAGGTTATTAAAAATGTGTGAAAAATTTTGTGTGCAAGGGAGGAAAATAGAGGGTTTTTAGGCGATGTCTTATATGTCAAATGGTACATTTTTGAGTGGAAAATGGTGGTTTAGTGCTAGGGTTTGAAGAATTATTTGGGGGAAGAAATGTCTCTTGAAATTTTAAGCTTATGCAGACCTTTTTGAAGGTGTTTCAAGCTTTGGTTGGCTGTGGGAAGGTTTGGAGTATGGGTTTTCAATAAACCCTTGCTTAACTTGTGAAAGAAGAGGATTTTGGGGTTTGTTATGTTAGCGGGCTTATCACGCCCTAAAAGTGGAGGAATTGGTGGTTTGGTAGACTGGTTAATGCTGTGCAATGGTGGTTTTCATGTGATATGAAGAATAAAGGGGGGTTGCTTTGTTAATTTGGCCTAATTGGCCTTGTGGACAGTGTAGTTTGTTTGTTTTGTGATTCTTTTTCAATCTCTTTGTGTTTCCACAAACCCAATACATATTTAGAAACCCATTTTGATCTACTAATACATAACAAAAGCTTTGAAGAGGTTATTTTGGAAAGTTTCTAAGAACAACAATAAACTGTTCGCTAGAAAGTGCCTCAAATTAGGTCAATTTTGTGAAGAAAAGTTATCAAGAAATCAACTCCAAACCATAAAATAACCTCAGGAAGCAATGTATCAAGTCTCAAAACCTTCAAATATTCCACTTTTACAGTTTAACATTTTCAATATAACATCAAACAATAAAACCCTCATCAAATCCCCTTATAGGCTCAAGAAAACTGAGGTTTATTAAAAACCCACTTACCAAACCTCATAAAAACTTGTAAATGCCTTAGACATGTTGGAATATGTCTATATATACTAATCAAACCACTATCAAGCCTCTGCAACTGACATTTCTCCAAACCCTAGTTTGTAGGCACCATTTCTTGTGTGAAAACTCATAAATTTATCTGGAGCAGCAACTAAACTTCACATTCCTGTCTTCCCCTGAATCTACACACATATTCAAATTGAAAAACACCTAATTTCAATCCATTCCAATGACCTACTTAACCCTACATCGGTGGAATGGAAATCTTATCACTTAATGGACTCCCAAAATCCTTATTGAGGGTTACAAACCAATTATGATAAAATTGTTCTTATTTCCTCGAATCTAAGTTAAAAGACTTCAAAATACTTTCAAAAGTAACCTAACTCCTTGCTTTGAAGAAAACCAATCAACAATTAAACTATAAGGTGTTGTACAATCTACACAAGCTTGAAACATAGAAGGAAAAGTGTTGCAAATACAGAAAATAGGGTCCTTTATTTACTAATTTCTTCAAGAATACAAGTTTTGCTCTTTTCCACACCTTTACAATGCTTTATATAGCTATTCCAATCAGTTATGAATTCTTCCCCTACATCTTCCATCAACTAACTACCCTTTCTAACAAGAGGACTCTTCATCTTCTATAATTTTGCAATTGTGCAACTAATGCAAGTTTTGCATTTTTACACCAAATGACAACTTTTGTGCAATATCACTTCTCTAATCACCTAATGACATGTTTGAGACTTTGAATACATTACATATGAACTTCACATGACCTTTTTCACATTTTTTACATTTGAAAATTCAAATTTTGCAAATTTTCCCATTGAAGGCATTTAGAGAACAAAGTGCTCCTGCACCAAACATGAACTCCAAAATTTCAATATTTGAGTAAATCTCATTACAATGTCTTAGGAACTCCTTTCTCATAGATCTTTTACAATGTCACTCATACATTCAATATTCTCTTATAATTTCTACATCATAGGTGCTCATTATGAGGTTAACTTCAAATGAGTAACTTGAGATTCCCTTGCCAAGCTTCACACGGTCTTTTATAATGGCTTCAAATTAGAATTGAGATTTGTCAAGATCATAAAAATAAGGATGTTACATTTATTTTTTGGTTGAAATTCTCTTCGATGGCTCATAAATCAGCATTTTCTACAATGAGAGACCAATCAATTTTTAGTAGTTTACTTACAAATACACAAAGTAAAAGAAGAAAAAGAAAGAGCATCCAAAATGGAAATAAAATGAAAATAGATGAAAGGCACTTATAGATAGGCATGCCATTCTCTCAACTTAGTCACTCCTGGTCATACATCTTCACTGGGAGTTCCAAGATACCTATTGCACACAACACCTCTCATGAATAGAATAACTTGAAATTCAATATGCTCTTATAATATCTACATCATAGGTACTCATTATAAGGTTAACTTCAGATGAATAACTTGAAATTCCATCACCAATCTTCGTACACACTTTTTTAATGGCTTAAATCATAATTTGGATTTGGCAAGATCATCAAAATAAGGATGTTGCATTATTTTTCTGGTTGAGATTCTCTTGGATGGCTCATAAATTTGCATTTTCTACAAGGGGACACCAATCAATTTTTAGTAGGTTACTTACAAATAGGAAAAGTAAAAGAAGATGATAGGATTGGCATCAAAAAAATTAATGTGCATACAAGTATAAATTAATAAGAACCAATATGCATACTTACAAATTAATCCAACGAACCATCCAGGTCTGCTCTACTCTTTATTGTGTCAAGTATTGTCTCATGGTTAGACTCACAAACCTTCCACAAGGTCTTGTTGAAAGGTCTACCTCCATATTTGGTCAAACGAACATTGGATGCCATGACAAGGTTTGAGTAATAAAGAATCTTACGATGCTTGTCAAAATCCTAAAATAGCCAATGTTTAACACTCTTATGTGGGTACCTTCTAAGCCACATTCTAGTAACGACAATTGAGCCTGTAGGGTATTCGATGTTTTCTCCATCTATAACTGGGGCCTCCAATTTATTTTTGGCCTCAACACAACAACACAACTAATAGTTTGTTCCCTCTTCACTTTCTTCATTTGCAATAACTACATAAACATGCCCTACATTGATATGTGTAGCAAATCTCTTGAAATTAGTCAACATTATGAATACACTACAAAGTAAGATAACAATATGGAATTTCAAAAACTAAGCAAGCAGATATATTACATGGTTGAACTAGATCCGATGCGTGGTCAAAGTCCACTGATGATTCCATCTGTGTTAGTTCCAATGTCATCAGAGGGCGATATGTGTGAAGTGGGCTAAGATAGCTTTTCAACCATTTGTCAACCCACTCCCTTGACTCACAATCATTACAAGCTTGCATTGTACATGAATAACAAAAGCATGCCATCTTTTGTGTATCGATACTACATGAACCTGCATTTGAGGTAAGGAAAGAGTGTAGCTCACTCGATCATGTTAGTGTACAACAATCCTCATATGGTGCAATGTTAGTATCATCCATCAACCAAAAAAATATATGAACTAAAGACATACCTTCATTACCTAGACCCATCAAAGCATTACACCACTTGACAATTGATCTTGCATCTGTCAACTTTGCACTGTCTTTATACTTTAATTCTTCTCGTGTTAATGCTCTTTTCACGCATGATCCTGGACCATCATTCTCCCCCTTTCCATACCTGGCCTCACAAAAGTTCTGAATATATTGTACACCTATAATGACATGCATCCTCCTCAACTAGTAGAACATGCGTGAGTTCTTGAACTGTGTTGCACAGTTATCTGACCATATTATATGTTGACCGTATGTTATGCCCCTCTGAGCCAAATCACTATAGAAAATTTGGAAGCAACCTTGCATGAACTCTGGAGAATGTGTGCGATCATCACTAATATAAAATTGGTACTCCCTCAATACCTTCCTTTGGTCCTCTATACTATCAGCTATATGAATGAATGTTATGTGAAAAAATATCAAAACCTGTGTGGAGTTGTAATAATGTGATTGCACCTCATGTTGTGGCTGTAGAGTGTAGTTCTCTGCAAAGTCAACCACTGATATTATGCCACCAGCTAGAAAGGTGTCATTGCATAGCTTGAATTGTGTGTCCATTCATCGTGCTCTATGGGTATGCCTTGCATACTCACACTATATTGTCACAAAACATTGACATAAACGGATACACTGGAATCTTCTAAATAACCAAATCACACCTTTTTTCTTGAGACCCATCTTTTGTAGTGTATGCCACTATTTTATACTTCCTGAACTCTACTAGTTTTTGTCCCACCTCATCTGTGCTTTACATATGTTTACATACTGGCATACATTGCAAGCCATCGCAATGCTCGCATGAACCATCCAAGCATATTGTCCTATAGAATATTTGGCCATTCTCTATTTCACATAAATTTTTTGATAAGAACTCTCTTGAATATTTTGGTGGGGCTTCTATGCCACAATCCTACAAAACATTGTTAGTATGCAAATCTAAAGATTTGAACGATAAACATCATAATGGTTAGAGAATTCAATATGTAGTCTACAACAACAAGTAGTGTGTGTGTGATTTATCTTGACATAAAAAGGTTTAAGCATTTCAAAAAATATTTGACAAATACTAATTTGAGGATAATCCTTTTGAAATTTACAAAAAAATTGGGCTTGAGATGTATCCAAAATATGCTTTGGATGTGGCTCACGGTTCCGACTATTGATTCTCCTTCTTACCACATCCCTTTGATTCGAAGATGGCCTTGTGTCATTCTTCCAATACTCTTCAATTAGTGTTCTCAATGCTTCAACAACTTTTTTATCTTTTTGTGGAAATCTCCCTAAGAATGCCCATAATTCATTTGAATCAGTGCCCTCAATTCTTTACCGCCTTTGAATGGCTTTTGATAAAAAATTTCTACTAATTCTCATTTGTTCACTCATGTTTCTAATGAGATGAGCTCTCTTTGTTTGACTGCTTACCAAAGTCAATGTAATGACACGTTGGGTGACATTACTATCTTTTGAGCATGAGGTCTTACCCACACTCTCATATGCATCCATTAGATTCTTCACAATAGTGTTTTCACTCGATGCATTCAATATTCTCAACCCAAGAGTCTTCACGATGTTTCTATACTTTATACCCTGCATCATTTCAACAAATAGTTGACATCTTGTGGTCTCATTTAGCGTTTCAAAGAATGATTTCCAAATCTTATTAGCATATCTTCTACAAGTGTGTGCTAGAATCTTACCTTCCATGTGTTGCAAAATATCCTTATCAATATTAACCAAATACTTTGGCTTTCAACACAAAATTCTAGGTGGTGTTCTCCTAGGTACATACATCTCAACATTAGGAATTTCATCAATATTTAATTGAGGTGGGCTAGATTGTGTACCTTCGATCGAGGGTGGAGTAGAAGACATACCTTGAGGTTCATGTGGGGATGATCGTATACCTTCTTCGTCAAATCCAAGTGATGATGTAATCTCAACTTGAGATGTGTTGGATGGTGTCCAACCATATTCACTTGCGATAGATGGTATCCCTCCATATTCACTTGCGGTAGTTGGTGTCCCTCCATATTCGCTTGTGCTTAATGGTTTCCTTTCGTATTCACTTGCCGTAGAGGGTGTGTCTCCAACTATGGTATCTAAATCTGTCTTACCATCGTGCTTTGGCATTCATACCCTTTGTGTTGCCAATTCTTGTTCTCTTTTTGACGGTTGAGGTTCCTCTTCAGTTGGCTTGTTTTCATCAATAGTACCCAATTTCTTCTTATCACGATATGTCGCCACTCATTCTCTCTCCTTTGCTTTGAAGGTTTCATACTCTTTGTCTGTTACTTTATTCCTTCTTCATTTCTTCAGCATGGTGGATAATTTTACCTGTAGCATGGTAATGAGATGAATATTAGTTCCTAAAATATTTATCCATTCAAATAAATGAAATATATGTCATTCAAAGCTTCATAAAAAATACTTACAATCATCCTGTACAAGAGTATTTCTAGCATAGACAAAGGTGGTGCAAGGGCATGCCATGATTACAAGATAGGCTCAAAATGGAAGCATGGACAAGGAATGTGAATTCAAATTCCTTGGCAAGCTAGCTCACTCACTAGCTTACCAATGCGGTAGGGTTGAGAAGGTAGAGGCAGCATATGCCTCATAAAAATGGGCTCTCATGGTGATATACATCACCGTGAGACCTCATTTCTATGAGGAATACACTATGGTTAGGGGTAGTGTATGCCTCATAGAAATGGGGTCTCACGGTGATTGAGACCCCATTTCTATGAGGCATCATTCCTTCTCAGGCATGAGACCCCCATTTCCTTAGGCATGCGCTACCTTCTCAACCTACCATTGGCAATAGTAGACATTGGCAAGCCGTATCACCTGGCATGTCTGGTGGGAATTGAGAAGAGTGAGGGCAGCATATACATCAGGACCCATTTCTATGAGGCATATGCTTCCCCTACCTTCTCAACCCTACCGCATTGGCAAGCTAGTGGAGCGTTGGCAAGCTAGCTCACTCACTAGCTTGCTAATGCGGTAGGGTTGAGAAGGTAGGGGCAACGTATGGCTCATAGAAATGGGGTCTCATGATGATATAGTGAGACCCCATTTCTATGAGCATCGCTGCCCCTACCTTCTCAGCTACCACATTGTAAGCTAGTGAGTGGGCTTCTCCCCAACTTCTTCAATGAGACCCCATTTCTATGAGGCATCTTTGCCCTACCTTCTCAACCCTATTGCATTGGGGTCTCACTCACTAGCCTGCCAATGCGGTAGGGTTGAGATAGTGAGGGGCAGTATGCCTAGAAATGGGGTCTCATACTGCATTGGGGTCTCTGCCCACTAGCTTGCCAATGTGGTAGGGTTGAGATGGTAGGGGCAACGTATGCCTCATAGAAATGGGGTCTCATGTGACCATGAGACCCCATTTCTATGAGGCATACGCTGCCCCTACCATCTCAACCCTACCGCATTGGCAAGCTAGTGAGTGAGCTCACTATCTTTCCAAGCTCACTAGCTTGTCAATGCTACCAGATTTTGCATACATTTATATGAAAAACATTATTGTCAAACAATTTGATGTAGGGGCACCATTTAAAGATTTTTGTCAATTCAAGGTTTTAAGTTCTAGGCTTTAGGATATTGGGAGTTTTCATAAAATAAGGCCTTGAAGACCATTTATTAATGTAATTAACCATATTTGGTGATAATTAGGTGTTTGGGTGATGTAGACTTCAAAATCTGAAAAATGTTGAAAAGTTGCAATTTGTGCAAAAAGTAAAATTTGAAAAATTGTAAAAGGGTAGTTTTAGAAGACCAATGGTCATATTGATTTGAAAGGCCATTTGAGGAAGTTAGAACAATTTGTTTTTGGAGGGAAACATCTTAAACACCATGTAGAACTCAATGAAAAGGTTGTTGAAGCATTTTTTAAGTTTGAAGCATAAAAAATATTTTGTTTTTCTTCATTTTCTGAGTTTTCTAAAGTTTACAATGATTGTATGGCCTGTAATTTACCGATTAGATTAAATTTTTTTGTGGATTTCTTAGTAGGCTATTTCATATTACTTTTGAATCCATTTTGAAGGGTTTCCATTTAGTTTTGTGAGTTTTATTGCTAAATTTTTTAGACCGGTCTGAACACACAATTTTAAGGTTTGAAAGTCATTTAAAATGGTGTATTGACCCATTCCTCTCATTGTGGCCACTGTAACTCAAGGAATGGGTCTATAACATCACTAAAAAGGTGTGGTAATGTTGAGTAAGTATAGGGGAGGTCAAGAGTTGAGTTGGGCATGAAGTCCTAGAGTGAAATTTGGTGTTTTCCATGTGAATAAGAGAGGTTTTGACATGCTAAAGTGAGTATTGTGGTAGGGAAGTATTTTTTATTGTTGAATTGAGTTTTTTTATGCCATTTTAGACCTATCTGAGGTTGTGACATGTTTTGATAAGGTTGGGAAGTGTGTTTTCCAATAAGCCCTAGGTTATTTGGCTTAAAAAAGAGGGTTTTTGGTTTTGGCATCTTGGTGGATGAATTTATTATAAATAATTGTGAATTATTTGGTTTGATTACATATAAATTTCTTCCCACATGTTTTTCGAGGTTTTGGTCAAGTTTCAAGATAAGTTTCTTTGTTAAAGTGGCCTAATTTGAGGCATAGTTGGCGTAGAAAGCCTGATTTGAGAAAGTTGTTACAAAGTAACCAATAGTGGTTTGTTGGAATGTGATTGTGTACCCTGAAGGGTCCTTGAAATGGTTCAAGTATTGGTCTAAAAGAATCTTATCGAGAAAATACTTGATTGAATGAGTTGGCAATGCTACAAGGAAGAGTGTTGATTTGGTGCAAAGTGAAGAGTTTTGAGAATTCTGACTTGTGAATTGTTGTTGTTGGTTGATTTTTTGTGTTGAGTTGTGTTGCAGGACCTCCCATGGTTGCATCACAATTCAAATTCTTTGTCCATGCTTCCATTTTGAGCCATGATTGCAAGATAGGTTGCACCTTTCCCCATGTTGCTAACTTAGCCTTGAATAAAGAGTCTTGTAACAATGGAGAGAAGGGTTATAATCCCTTGTAGGTAGAATAATCAAGGAAACATTTAAAATATATCACAACTAAAATTGATGAGGTAGTTTTAGTGATGAGGTAAATTTATAAATAGAGATAAATACCAAAATAGTTTCTAAGATTTGTCAATGTGGGAGGAGTATATTCCAATTTTTTAGAGACATGTATGGAAAATTTGGTAGCATAGACAAGGAAATTAGCTGCTTGGTATAACTATTTGACAAAATAACTCAATGAAAGCTTTAGAGAGTGGTATGAACATCCATCATAAAGAATTGAGAAATGATGTTTTATTTTACTTCCTTAAAATGTATGTCATATATATGTGTATACAAAATGTGGAAGCATACACAAGGTAAGTCAATTGTTAAATAACAAAATGCCTCAAAGAGATGTGGTTTTAAAATGTAATTGGAAAGTGTATAGAATTATTTAATTTAAAATGTGCATTGAAAACCTAAGGTTATAATGACAAACAAACAATGATCAACATGGAATATGCAAAATAACAAAAATGAAAGCAAGCCATAATAGAATGAAAGAAAATGTGTAAAGACTTCACATACCTAAAAAACCAGAGTTTCAAATGGAGGAGTTCTACCCAATTATGTAGCCTTGGCTTCTTCTTTCTTCAAACTCCTCAAAAATTTGACTTTTTCAAAAGCTTGTTCCCCTCCAAACTTCAATTGTATATTAGTTTTCACTAGAATTCAAACTTGAATTGATATTACATGCCTTTCTATGTGAAAACTTTTCTATTTCATGCAAAGGTGGTGGAATGTGAAAAACATGCATGCACATTTCACAACATCATCAACAAGCTACTTTTTGTCAGAGCACACGTAGAACCAGGAGAATATGCAGAATGTGGGCCTTGAGATCATGGGTATATTGAGTTTTTTACTATTTTTAGAGCAAGACAAAACACACTCACATTATAACATGAGCACGTTATTTCTTGCTAAAAACGGTCATATCTCTACTTCTTCAAAATGCACTCGCTTTATGAGAAAGTTGGTTTTTTAATAGATTTATTTTCTCTCTTTGTCTATACCCTATATACCCTAATTCTATCTCTCTTCCCTCTACCCTTATACCCTAATTCTATCTCTCTCCCCCCTCCCCTCTACCCTTAACCCTTAACCCTCTACTCCTCCTATCTCTCTCTCCTCTACCCTAGCCCTTAACCCATATACCTCTACCCTTATACCTTAATTCTCTCTCCCCTCTACCCTCTACCCTTAACCCTTATACCCTTTATCCTCTACCCTCTATCTCTCTCCCACTCCCTCTCTCTCTCTCTCACTGCCGTCTCTCCCTCCCTACCCCTCTCCCCTCCTCTCAACTCCTCTCTCCTTGCTCCCACTCCACTCCTCCTATCTCTCTCCCCTCTACCCTCTACCCTTAACCCTTATACCCTCAACCCTTAAATCCTTATTATATCTCTCTCCCCTCTACCCTCTACCCTTAACCCTTATACCCTCTATCCTCTACCCTTTATCTCTCTCTCTCAACCCCTATACCCTCTCCCTCTCTCAACTCCCTCTCTCTCACTCACTCCTATCTCTCTCCCCTCTACCTTCTACCCTTAACCATTATGTCCTCAACCCTTAAACCCTGATTTTATCTCTCTCCCACTCCCTCCCTCTCTCTCTCTCTCATCTCTCAACCCCTATACCCTCTCCCTCTCTCAACTTCCTCTCTCAGTCACTCACTCCTATCTCTCTCTACCTCATACATAACCCTTAAGCCTAATTCTATCTCTCTCCCTCTACCCTCTGCCCTTAACCCTTATACCCTCCCTATCCTCTACCCTCCCATCTCTCTCCCTCCCTCACTCCCTCTCTCTCTCTCTCCCAAGTCTCTCCTCCTACCCCCTCTCCCCTCTCTCAGCTCCCTACTCTCTCACTCCTCCTCCTATCTCTCCTCCTAAACCATAAACCCTCCTTCCCTCAACCCTCAACCCTCAACCTAAAACCCTCAACCCTCTACCCTCTACCCACCATTAAACCCCAACCCTCAATTTATCAGCCCTCAGCCTTTAATCTCTCAGCCCTTGTGCCGAGCCTAAACCCTCGCCCCTATACCCTCAGCCTAATCCCCCAGCCCCTATGCCCTCCAAACCTAATCCCCCCAGCCCCTGTACCCTCCAATCCTCTACCCTCCAACCTTAAACCCTTAAACACACTTAGTAAACTCTCTACCCTAATCCCTCAACCCTCTTGACCCTTAATTCCTCAACCCTTAAACCCTAATCCCTCAACCCCTATACCCTCTACCCTATACATTGGACCCTCATCCCTAATCCCCCAACCCTATAACCTCAATCCTCTACCCTCAACCTTAAAACCTCTACCCTATAAACCCTTAAACCCTAAACCCTTAAACCCTCTACCCTCTACCCTCTACCATCAATCCTCTACCCTCTACCCTCAACCCTAATCCCTCAACCCTTAAATCCACTTAGTAAACTCTCTACCCTAATCCCTCAACCCTCTTGACCCTTAATCCCTCAACCATTAAACCATAATCCCTTAACCCCTATACCCTCTACCCTATACATTGGACCCTCAACCCTAATCCCCCAACCCTATACCCTTAATCCTCTACCCTCAACCTTAAACCTGTTGGTGTAATTAATATTTAATTACACTTTACATAAGTTTACTTAGGCAATTATTTAATTCCTAGGTTAATTAGTTCTCATCATTATCTTTTGAGCTATATTGTTGCTCAAGATAAGATTAGGGTTATGCATCTTTGCTTTTACAAAGCAAATCATATCTTGTAATTATCAAATTCTCGAATAATAATTATTTGCACATCTTCTTGCAAATCTCTATTTTTTTGTTTTTCTCTTCTGTGGAAGGTCTATTCTAGTTTGCAAATCTGATCTTGGTTTCTAACATGGTATCAGAACCTCGATTTGCAGCCCCTTCTCAGCTTTTTTGGAGGAACACATTGCAAAGCTCGTTCGAGGTCCCTCGAGGGTTTCATTCCTTGAACACATTTATGCAGTGTCTTGGATCAGATCAGGGTTTTTTGTTGGATTTAGAGTGTTGGAAAAGTCAGAAATGACTTTTATTTCATTCATTTTGGTCACTGTTTGCCAGATTTGCGAGGGTTTCAAGCTCAGTGATTTTTTTGATAGATCTAGAGGTTGCCTGATTTTTGGAGCACTTTGGGCCCAAACAGACCTTGCCGTTGGATTTGCAGCACCCAAAAACCCCTATTTTGATATAAATTTTGTCCGATTTGGACACAGTCGTCCGGAGAGGCAAAATTGTTTTGCCCAAGGGCTGTACGGCCCCCGGGCATAGTTTCCAAGGCACAAAATTCAAAAAAAAAACAAAAAATCAAAAAATCCACACATGTTTTGCACGGCTCATTCATTTTCCCACCGCCCCACTGCTCCGCTGAGTGGCCACTGGCGGACCACCTGCGAGCCACAACCACCGGTGGCTCCCCCTTTCTGCACCACTACTCGACTTTTCTAGCCCTCGCGGGCTCTGCTAGGGACATATGGGTGACCGAGTGCCCAGCTTTGCTCCTCACTGAGCTACCAGCCCCCTGCCCCAATCACATGGGCGACCAAGGGCTCGGCCCTAGGAGCTTGCCGCCAGCCCCCTGGTCCGCCCAGGTGACCAAGGGCTGAATTTTTTTGCCCCTAAGGGCTTATTGGAGTCTATGTGTGCAATTTGGAGCTGTTTTCACCAAATTGGGCATAACTTTCACATATAGAGTCATTTTTTTGCAAACGAGATATCATCAGAAAGTTGTTTCTGAGCTCTATGCAATGGTGTAGGTATGATTTTTTGGTTTTTCTTTTTTGATGTTATTTTCAGCCTTAGAAGTCGGATGTTATCGTTTTCACTTCGAGAAGCATATCTTTTGACTCGCTTATCCATTTTTCACAGCGTTGGAAAGCTGGTTTCAACCTCTATGCAAATCTGGGGTCATTTATAGAATATGTGTACCTTATTTTCTGCATGCATTCATTTTTGTTTCGTGCACTAGGTTTTCATTTTCGCTTATGTTTCTGTAGCTTTGCATTCTCTCCTTCTGCAATCATTGGGTATTGTAATAAAGAACTGATATAAAGTTCCATTAAGGGGGGTTCTTGCATCCATCCTTCATGTTGGTGACAACTCGCATGAGTTTTTCTAGTTTCCTGTTGTCTCATTTTAGCTTCTTTCTTGCTTAGCTGGACACATCTTTGGTTTGCTTCAGTTCACACTTCACATTGGGATTTTATGGTTCTTGATCTGCATTGGTTTAGATCTTTCTCATTTGAGGGCCATGTTTTTATGGCTAATGTTCCAGAATCTTGATGGTACTCATCCTATGGGAAGTTTTAGTTTCAGTTTGGCATTGGCTTCGAGAGACACAACTTCCAGATTTGTCATAATTATGGGTCCTTTCATCCTTTCATCTACTGTTGTTCATAGATTCCAGTGTTAATCCAGTATGTGAGTTTCCAGTGTTCCCTGGCATCGGGTCTGCTATTGCATTTGTGATTCCGATATGGTATTTGCAAACAAAAGTATCTTTCCTTGCTTGCCGGATTTGGGGTTCCAATGTTGCTTCTTCAGAGTTCTTCCAGTGATTCTTTGCAAAAGTTCATCTCTCTTGGGGGGGTTTTCCCACTAGGTTTTCTCTCTCTTTGAATTTGTACATGAGTCCTTGATCAGGCCTTATTGCCAGGACTCATATTTTCATAATAATATGCTTCTCCCTAAGTTGCACTTATGGGGGGTGTTGGTGTAATTAATATTTAATTACACTTTACATAAGTTTACTTAGGTAATTATGTAATTCCTAGGTTAATTAGTTCTCATCATTATCTTTTGAGCTATCTTGTTGCTCAAGATAAGATTAGTGTTATGCATCTTTTCTTTTACAAAGCAAATCATATCTTGTAATTATCAAATTCTCGAATAATAATTATTTGCACATCTTCTTGCAAATCTCTGCTTTTTTTGTTTTTCTCTTCTGTGGAAGGTCTATTCTGGTTTGCAAATCTGATCTTGGTTTCTAACAAAACCCTCAACCCTTAAACCCTCTACCCTCTACCCTCAACCCTAGTCCCTCAACCCTTAAACCCTAATCCCTCAACCCCTATACCCTCTACCCTATACATTGGACCCTTGACCCTAATCCCCCAACCCTATACCCTCAATCCTCTACCCTCAACCTTAAACCCTCAACCCTCAAACCTTAATCCCTCAATCCTCAACCCTCAAACCCTAAACCCTCAACCTCGATACCCTCTACCCTATACATTGGACTCTTAACCCCAATTATTCAACCATATGTACCCTCAACCCTAATCTCTCAAACCTACAAGTCATCAACCCTATACCCTTTATTCTCAACCCTCCACCCTATACATTAGATCCTTAACCCTCATATATATATGTCCCTCCCTCCTCTTCTCTCCTCTCTATCCATCCCTCCCTCCATCTCTACCCTAATCCCTCAACCCTAAACCCTAAACCTTAAATGCTAAACCCTTAAACCCTTAAACACTCAACCCTCAACCCTCAACCCTTAAACCCTCTACCTTCTACCCTCAACCCAATACCCTCTACCCTAAGCCCTAATCCCTCAAAACTAATACCTCAATCCTTACACCATTAAATCCAAGAAAAATCTCTACCCTAATCCCTAAACCATCAACGCTTAATCCCTCAACCCTCAACCCTCAACCCTCAACTCTTAAACCCCAATCCCTCAAACCCTATACCCTCTACCCTATACATTGGACCCTCGACCCTATATCCTATACCCTCAACCCTTAAACCCTAAACCCTAAAACCCTCTACCCTCTACCCTATACATTAAACCCTCAACCCTTAATCCCTCAACCCTCAATCCTTAAACCCTAAACACTCAACCCCTATACCCTCTACCCTTTACATTGGACCCTCAACCTAATCCTTCAACCATACACCCTCAAACCTATACCCTAAACCCTCTACTCTCAACCCTAAACCCTTAACACTAAACCCTTAAACCTTCTACCCTATACCCTCAAACCAATACTCTCTACCATCGATCCTAATCCCTCAACCCTCAACCCTCAACCTTA